>JANAVB010035617.1:9794603-9923966 GCA_029216955.1 Iris pallida
TTCTCTATTAATTCACTGAGGAAAGAGAAACTTATTTCTCCTCAGTTTTTTCGTCATAGCAGAGCCCTGTCGAGCTCTTCTCTGCTTATCTCCAAATCGCCCAAACCTAACCCTAATTGCTACGAAGAGTCTTGATGGCTACGACGGCCACCACTTCCGACGTCGGCGGTGGAGTCATTCCCTCACGGCGGCTGGATGATCCCGGCGATGACAACTGCACGGACAACTTTCGATGGTTCTCCTTCCCGATGCAGCAGCACGAGGAATCTCTGACGATCGCATGAAGTTTCAACTTCCTCCTCCAATGACTGAGCCGATCCTTCGACATCATTTCTTCGACGTCAAGTTTTTTACGTGGCGCCTCATCGTTCTTGATGAGCGGCGATGTCGACGGTGTGTCAAAATTTTCCAGTAGCGACGAGCGACAGAATTAGCTGATTGATTCTCCGATATCAGGCAGCGTACGACGTTCTTCTCTGGTTCGGCGACTAGGCCGATCTCCATAGTGCGCGGCTTCCACCTGACGGCGAAGGACGACGAGACGAGTATGCTTCGAGTCTATTATCGTTCAGATCTAGAATTTATGGAGTGTTTTAGTAGTGATTGGATCTTCCGTTGATTTAAATTAATCTGGATGTCAGCTTGATTGATCATTGATCTTTTTGAAGAATCAACTGTCGTCATTTTGGGCCTGATTTATTCCTGGACACGGAGACATTGTGTCCGATTTTCGAGGTCGTGTTTCCACTCTAGAACGAGTTCCTTACATTCAGGTACTATTCTATGTTCCTTAAGTATTACTTGTTTTATTCGTGGATTATATTAATAGACGATTGGGTGGGGATATGGTCAGGATGCAGGATGCTTGTGATTGTGTCCGATTTTCCGTTCGTGCCTAGCAGAGATCGTATTCAATACTAGTTCATGTCCCATATCCTTTGGAGTTCGTGTGAGTGTCCGTAGCTATGGGTCGACTGAGTGCAGAAGAGCAAGGAGTAGTAGTTCGTGGAGCATGACATTAGGCGGGCAAGGATCAATACTGGAGTCAGGAGGGTAGTGTGTGTTTGACCTGTGTCGGGTGCGAGTCCAGATGCTTGAACCCAGTCTAACCGTGTCTGTTGATGGGTGTATAGGGAGTCATCAATTTGTGAATAGCAGGGCAGGTCTTCATATTTAAATTTGTAGCTATTGGTGATTTGTTAATCTGTAGGTTGCATAATTTTATTTCTTGCTAAACATTTGGTTGTATAACTTTTAATCAAACCTATGGTCGACTGGGAAGTGAGGAAAGCTGAATTGGCTCCTGTTCAGCTTATGTAAAGGATGTTAGCGGTTCGGATCATTTTGGTATTCTGTCCTGGACGGGAACCTGTAGTTGTTGAACTCAGTATATTATGAGATTTTGATGAAGTTCTCATACTGTTTGTGGTGTTACTATATTTCGAATTTGGCTGAGTATTAGGTTTGAACAAGTTGATAGTTCTGTTAACCTGTGTTCTAACAAATTATGAGTCCATATGCATAAGGTTGATATAATTGTAATATTATATATAAAGATAGTTAAACCTTCCTAATAGTGAATTAGTATTTTGCTGTTAAACCTATATTATTTATGTTGCAAGTTTCATCAATAATTTGTCATAGAAGGATTAGGGAGTACTACAATAGTGGTATGGTTTTCCTCTTGCAAATTACTCTATGTTATACCTATCTAATACCATTTTGCCAAATTAGACAATGTTTTAGCAACTAAACTTTACTCAGACCATTGTATGGTTTATTTTGTTATAAATCTATATATATTTTTCCATTATGAAGTCATCTTAGTATTTGTTCTATCAAATTATGCATAGCTATATATATATATATTATATATATATATATATATATAATATATATATATATATAGGCTTAGCTCAATTAAACTATTTATGAGATATTTTGGAAACAAATGGCTAAGTAGATATATCTATTTAGTAACCCTATTCCGTTATACTCAGTCATATGGCGTATCTTATATAGATTTGTTAAACTATTTCTATTAGAATATGGTAATTAGAGGAAAGAGTCGTGATTGGAATATAATATATATATATATATATATATAATATATTATATATATAATATTTAGATAGATAATGATTAGAATTTAACCAACTTGTAAAATCATTTTAAAACAGGTGGACATATAGCTTTACTACCCATTCTCGATCACCTTGAGTAAGGCAAGTATACTCCTCGGACTTGTTCATTTTCTCATGTCTTGTATATTCATTCCTGCATCACCTTGTTGACACGATGTATCACGGGATTGTCTTGTCTCATGTTTTTTGAGTTTACTTGTGTCTGAGAGGAGAAATACTACAGATGTGTGATCAAACCATGTTACTATTCATGTGAATAGCTTAGGCCCCGCATCGTGCACGCAGGACCGAAGCCGTACCATTTCTTGTTCATTGAATCTACCCAAGCCGATCACACACTCTGGATGTATTTTGATATGTTGCACATTTCAGGATTCAGGTTGCATTTCATGTTCAGGTTGTATTTCATGTGCAGGACACATATCTTGTTCCCTGTATTTACTTTCGGTATTCATATTCAGGATTCATGTCTTGTTCTCATTTCTCGTACTTTATATACATTTCCTGTGTTTTTGTTCATACCATGATTCATGATTATTTCCTTGGATATACTTAGCTCTGCTCCTGACTAGGATATGTTACAGGTGTACTTATAGGGTATTGTTCTACTTTATGGGCCAGAGCCCAAGATATTAAGTGAGCAGGATGAGACTTAGCTTGAGGCTTCAGGTTTAGACTGTTTTGCTTTACTCATAGATATTGTTCTTAGAATTCACAGTGTAGTTCATTCTTGTTGTCTCTAGTACTTTTATGATATTATGATCGATGGATTATGGTGATCATTCTGGGAACGTTTTATAGATGCTATGATTGTATATACATTCATGTTTATCTGGTTAGATTTCTCAGAGATTGGTAACTTACTTTATCGTGTCTAACGATGAAGGCTGGGCGTGTCCGACTCGTGTCCGATTATTCGGGAGTGGGTCGTGACATATCCTTTTTACGATTGTCGTTCTATTCTTGCCTTAGGATTAATTTTAGGACATAACCCTGGCCTATTTTGTGTCTCTAGACCATCACCGTGCCTTACACCAACAACTTACTCATACTATGCCTCTAGACCTTATCGTGCCAACAACGTCATCTTATCGACTTGTGCTTGCCTTTCGGCCCATATTTAGTACATAATAACTTGGTCGTGCCATAAATCCCTTCCTATAACATAATCGAGACAGAGCCTTGCCACTTAGTAACTTGCCTATACTTGTGTCGTAACAACGTGGTCGTGCCATAACATATCGAGGCCATACCTCGCAACTCAACAAGACTTAACTGAACTTGCCCTACGGCCCTTCCTGACTTAAACTCGAAGATGCCTCAATTCCAACATATGTAACTCAGGGTCTATGGCTTAATACTTAATGCCGTATCTCGTAACTCTGGGTCATCGGCTTAATACTTAACGTCGCATCTCGTACCGAAGCACGGGTCCTTCTTATAAGCAAAATCTTAAACTATATACTGGTGTTGCAACCGTATATACCCTCTTGACCCTACTCGTGCCGTGCTTATACTTTTTTTGATTCGATCGACACCGTGCATTCGAATTCACCGTTTAGCATGCCAACTCATCTATATAAAAGTCATTGGCAATCCAAGCTATTGTGGACATAGCTCGGATAGGCGGCGAGTCTTTCGATGCAAGGTAGCTAGCCCCATGTAAAGCTCTCGACTACCCACATGGTACAATCTAGCATTGCTATAACGTCTTTCCCCTAGGTTGACTGGCCCCGACGTAATACCAGTCAAGGAAGAAATCCTTGTCGACAAGTTATCCATGACCACGCACCTACGAGAACACTTAGACTCACGTAAATGCATGGCCTACTTTGAGGTACTACTAGAACCATACTTATCAAAACGTGCTCGGAACCATATCATGCAAAACGTGCATTAAAATCATATGAGGCAAAACGTGCATCAAAACCATACGATGCAAAACGTGCATCATTGGAGACTCCCAAAACGTGGGACCGCCTCGGCGACAAACGGTCGCATGAACTTTTCTTTCTTTGGAACTTAGGGAATGACTAATGCATAGGCTTCCAACTTAACTTGAACAAAACGTGTTCTTAAGTGCCATAGACCGTGGCTAACTTTTTATATTGTCGACAGTGGCTCGTGCCTTAAACCGACTTTTGTTCTACGTGATGCTATCGTCCAAGTCATACTTTATATGACAAGCCTTGAGATCGTGGGACTATGTGACTTAACAATCGCAGAAAGCGCGGGACGTGCTTACTATGACTTTGAGTGTCAAACATAAAACTTAATCATGCAATAACTTAATCCCTAGGATGGCTAAAGGCTATGGCAAGCCTTGGACGATGGGACCGTACATGCTTTATCGAGCATTTATACGTACGACGCCTACGACTTAGGCTAAGTTCATAACTTTGTGGCAACTTAAACCAACTTTCTTCTCCCAAGCCATGGGACGAAGGACCAAGTATCATTTTGAAAGCACAACGTGCGACACTTCTAAGCCGACCGTGGGACCTTTCCATATTCTTAACTCAATCGACCCGACTTCGGATTATTCCCTTAGCTGTGTGGATTCGTCTCTTTTATTATCAAGCCTACTTGTGCATTTGAAAACATTCGATTTATTAGTGCGAAGGCCAAGCTGAGACAAGTTCACCGAAGCTACCCACCTGAACGAGGAGTCACCTCGACCGTGCGGGTCTTCGAGCAAGTCGTTGCATGGCTAAGTCCGAACGTCGTTGGCATTTCGATTCCTCTGATTGAATGAGCGGGACAGGGCACTACACCACTTAAGATTCGAGCCACTTGACTAGTCGTCAAAACTCATTCTTATTCCTCTTTCCGTCTATCGCTTACACCACGGGTTCAAGTCATTCTACAAGTCATCGAAGTGATCATTCAATTTACAATCGACACGTTCAAGCATTCATTTGTCCGTTCCTCAAAATCTAAGAGTCATTCTCGTGTTTGCCTTAAGCTTCGTCTGTTAGCGTCCCTATCGACATGCGTTCTAAGTCACCTGTTCTTTAAGAGTGATAGTTAATCTCGCTTGCAACTTATTTGCACCAGAAGGTCTAGGTGCGCGATAGCACAACTTAGCCAAAGGCTGTGTGCATAGCCGACCCGTTAGGACTATACTTTGGTCTCGTACACTCGTTTGCTATCGTCAGCATAAAGTCATTTAGATATGCGTAACATTTGCTAACTTTTAGCATTGGTTCATTTCAATTCAAGTCCGACAAAGTTTGGCACAAAGGCCTTCGCATATCTATCCGTTCAACCGAATACTTATACGAGCTTTTGAAAATATTAGCCACAACGAGAGAGAGTGTCTACTTCTTTTACTTCCAAATGAGCTTTTAAAACTGTGAGAATCAAAATAAAGTCCAAAGACGTAAAGTCGTGCTCTGATACCAATCTGTCATGCCCCGATCCCGTTGGACCGATCGCCCTCGCTAAGGCGTGATACCGTACAAGCCTAGGTTGCGCTCGTGCAAGGCTAAGTCTAGAAATGGCCGATTGAAGCTAGGCCACAGAGTCGCACAGTGTGTCCCCATTTGCAGCGGAAAGTAAATGAACATAAATTTGAAACAAACTATGTAGTCTTTATTGATATTCAAGAAGTAGTACAAGCAGCGTTAGACATGTAGTGCCCCGTCCCTCTCAGTCAATCGGAGGAATCAAAATGCCGATGGCGTTCGGAATTAGCCATGCAATGGCTGCTCGAAGACTCGCTCGGTCGAGACGACCCCTCGCTTAGGTGGGGTAGTTTCGGTGAACTTGTCTCATCTTAGCCTTCACATAATAAATCACATGTTTTCAACTTACACAAGTTAGGCTTGATAATAAAAGAGATGCATCCATATAGCTAAGAGAATAATCCCGACGAGTCGGATTGAGTTTGAACATGGAAAAAGGGTTCAACGGTCGGCTTAGAATCATTGCACGATGGCTTTCAAAATGGCACTCGGTCCTTCGTCCCGTGGCTTGGGAGAAGGACAAGTTGGTATTTGCCACAAGGCAGGAATTAGCTTAAGTCATAGGCGTCGCCCGCGTATATGCTTAATTAGCATGCACGGTCCCATCGTCCAAGGCTTGGCATAGCCTTCGCCTGTCCCGTGGTTTAAGTCGTATTACACGGCTTGTGGCTTAAGTCTAGGCACCCAAAGGGCTTGGTTGTTCAAGTCGAACGCGTGCATGACACGTTTCCAGGATGCGAAGCTTGGCGTAGCCTTTGCTCGTCAAGTCGTTGCCCGAATAAGTTAGACAAGAGTTTTGCTGGGCTATCAAAGTCATAGCAAGCACTATTCCTTGTTGTCTGCGGTTGTCAAGTCACATAGTCCCACGATCTCAAGGCTCATCATATAAAGTATATGACTTGAGCGATAGTGTCGCCTAGAGAACATGGTCTGTCTAAAGCACGAACCAAGGTTGGTTTAGGGAAAAGCATGCCACGGACAAAGGAAACGTTATGTTCAAGTTTAGATGGAAGAATACTTAGTAGTCGTTCCCTGGGTTTCAAGTGATAGAAGTTCACGCGACTGGTTGTCGCCGAGATCAGTCCCGCTACTTGGGAGTCTCGATAAGGAAGTACACGAGATCGGTCCCGCTACATGGGAGTCTCGATAAGGAAGTTCACGAGATCGGTCCCGCTACTTGTGTTACTCATATTTTCGTTATACATTTTCATTATATGTGTACGAATTTCTGACGTTTGTCAGGTGGATCGTAGTTAGACTTGTCTTGCTTAGCCTAGTCTTGGTTTAATTTTGCCTTGGTTTATTTGGTTTGGTTCAACATGACTTGGCTTGGCTTGGCTTGGTTTGGTTTGAGATGGAGAGGTTTGGCATTTAAGTAACTTTCTCTCTCCTCCATAACTTTTATTTACTTCTTCATCTTCTTCATTTACTCCTCCCACCTACACCCAAGAGCCCTAGGCAAGTGCAACTTGCTTCATGATAGACCTCCTTTATTATTCTATTCTCTTCCTTGCTAGATTTTAAGTCTTTTTAGAGCTTAGAGTTTTTGGTTTTGATGGTAGGATTTTTGTGGATCTAAGTTTTGATCTTTTTTAGTTTTTCATGGTTTTGATCTAATGAAACTTGGTATTTTCAAAAACTAGTTGCTTATGTTGTAGGAAATTTCGTTCTACCCGATTTTGATATTTGAAAAGTTAGATTTCGATTTATTTTGAGGGAGTTATGGACTTTTGAAGTTCATGGGTTCAACCAAGCATTTTTATGCTGGTTGGAGAAGATGAACAGTGTGCGGATGCGCTTTTTAGCGCCACGCCATCTAGGTTGCATGCATTCTGGCACAACCTAGCTTGGCGCAACCTAGCTTGGCTCAACCTAGCCTGGAGCAACCTAGCTTGGCGTAACCTAGCTTAGTGCAACCTAGCTTGGCGCAACCTAGCTTGGAACAACCTAGCTCGGCGCAACCTGGCTTGGCGTAACCTGGCTTGGCACAACCTGGCTTGGCACAACCTAGCATGGCATAACCTAGCTTGGTGCAACCTGGCTTGGCACAACCTAGCTTGGCAAAACCTCGCTTGGCGCAACCTAGCTTGGCAAAACCTAGCTTGGCACAACCTTGCTCGGCACAACCTGGCTTGGCGTAACCTGGCCTGGCACAACCTAGCTTGGCACAACCTAGCTTGACGCAACCTAGCTTGGCACAAACTAGCTTGGCACAACCTTGTTTGGCACAACCTAGCTTGACGCAACCTGGCTTGGCGTAACCTGGCTTGGTATAACCTAGCTTAGCACAACCTAGCTTGGCGCAACCTGGCTTGGCACAACCTAGCTTGGCACAACCTAGCTTGGCGTAACCTGGCATGGCACAAGCTAGCTTGGCGCAACCTGGCTTGGCGCAACCTAGCTTGGCACAACCTAGCTTGGCGCAACCTAGGTTGGCACCACTTGGCACCATTTGCCACTTGGAACCTCTTGTCCCCTGGCACTATTTGCCACATCGCGCCTTTGACCCATGCGCCCCTTCTTGCCAAATCTTCTTGTCATATATTTCTATGATAATTCCTGGCTAAGAATCAGAACTTGACATGAATACGACATGATAACTCCTTTAGTGGCCCGTTGAGGCACACTCTTGATAAGCAAACTTGACATGATAATTCTTGATAGTGGCCCGTTGAGGCGCACTCTTGACAAGTGAATCTAACATGACATGAAATCTTGAACGCTGTTGCGACAGCTACCCTGACTTGCTAAGTAACTCTTGTCTTGACACCGTGGTTGACTTTCTTGATTGTGCCTGTACAAGCTACCTGTCTCGTCTTGCATCATGTCTAGGACATGGATTCCTGGTTACCGCGGTCAGAATTCACAATGAATCTGACTAGGTTAATGACTAGATTGATCAAGTAGTTCATATAGAGAGATTTCCCAGTTACAGGCGATCTCGTTATCCCGGCTACACCTGAGGGGCTTGTAGCCTGCCGACGAGTAGGGAACATTTCCACCCCACTATCATGTGGGGCACTTGAAAAATAAGTATTAAAAGTACACCAGTAATCTTGATAACTCTTGTAACTCTAATAAATCACCTCGCCTGGATAACCTGGATAGCTGCAGGGCTTGTGACTGCGAGAACATCTTATTGCATCTCGTTAATAACTAAGCTTGTGATAATCCTAGTTAGCTAACAATAGCAAGCCGTAGGACTTGATTAGCCGTGCTTAAATGAATTATCTCATGATTAACTTGGAAATTATATTCCACCTCTTGTTCATCCTACTTCAAGCTAATATTTATGTTAACTCAGTCTCTCATGTTATTTAACTATGCTCTTTTATCAGTTCTTCTTTCATTATGCTGGTTTTAGTTCCTAAGTGAAGCCTCCCTTGTGGCACTTGCTCTTTCTGGGGTCTGACCCAGCTAGTTTTTTATGGCCAGATTTCGAAGTGATACCTGAGAATCTACATGCTTATCAGCCAGATGGTGAACACCAGACGTAATCCTGACAACGAGTGGGTTTATTTTGCTCTCCACTCTTTTGTAAATTATTCTTTTGAGTCGTTTAGCCGTCGAGCAAGTGTTAGCTCGTGTTAAAACTTAAATTCTGTTTGCCTAAGGGCTGTAACATGATTGACAAATCCTAGGGTTGATCATGTATGACTTAACTCTTGCTAGTCTTGTATTTTGTATGACTAGCTTCATGATCATCTGAATATGTAATATTTGGGATGCCTTACTTTGTATGTCTGACGATCTAACATCTTGTATATTTATTTGCTTGCTTGAGATTGAGACACTAGGCTTTTTCTTGACCATAGAGACCGATGGATTATAGTTTAACCCTCATGCATCTAGACAGCCGTGACCGTATTACGAGGTGGGTTGCACTTTAATGTACGTAGCTGGCTGTGTCTGTCCCCCGCTCTCCAGTATTTTGGTTTTGGGGCGTGATACGGTTTAAGTGGTGGCCCATGTAGGTCTTGTAAATCATGAATGTGTGAGGGTTTTACCGAATAGATATCTCAATCAGCATTCGTCGTTCATCTCTACTCGTGCTTTATAATCTTCCTGAATCTTGGCCTGATAAGGTACTTTATCCTTGATCTATCTTGGTCCTTCCTTATTGTTCTTCATGTCATTTTCTTCAGTGGCATTATTCCTGGTCCTACCGATCAGCCGGATGGAGCACAATAAGTGAACCAGCAACCTAGGGACCAAATCCTGCACTCAGGGGCAGCATCCCGAGTCATGCCTTCTGGGGAGCAAGAGCCGCTAGTTCAGCCAGCCCAGCCTGCAGAGCCTAACAATCGAACCCTAATGGAACTCATCCGGGACTTGCTTGTATCACAAGATTGACGGGGCGATGCCTGCATCAGACAGTACGAGATGCCATGGGCAGAGTTGGTTATTAAAGAAATAATGCGGCTAACAACTTCAAGCGTTTGAACCATCCTTTTTTGATGACAGTGAAGATGCTATTGCCGCTGATGCTTGGCTACAGGATATAGAGGTTATTCTGGGGGCAACCCGGATTCTAGAGGAAGAGAAGGTGGCCGTTGTGTGTCTACAGTTATTGGACTTAGCCAGCAGCTGGTGGGCGATGCTAGCAGTTGGATTGGCGATGCCTATATTGTGGGCGTTATTCAGTGACAAGTTCCAAACAAAGTATTTTGATGCAGTAGCACGTTATGATCTGCAGACCAGATTCAGCAATCTCAAACAGAAGGAAAGGACGGTCGATGGATATGCGGCCAGGTTTTCTAGGCTTAGTCGATTTGCTCCCACCTTGGTGGCGACCAAATTGGACAGAGCACAGCGATTCTAGCAATGACTCAACCTAGAGATTATTCTAGCAGTAGAGTAGTTTGAGCACCAAACCTTTGATGTCGTTTTGCGAGCAGTGAAGAGGTACGAATATACTTCCCAGAGGATAGTATATCGAACTGGAGGACGAAAGAGGTCTCATGGATAGTTGTCCCTGTTGGCCCATTGGTCATATGGTCAACCTGATTTTAATAATTGATCAAACTCTGTCTGGATATACGAAGCTAGTCGGGACATCTCGGACTCTTGGACATGATCAAGAATGGCTATCCACTGAATTCAAGACCGAAGATCTGTTTGCCTGTTCGATTCTGTAATCTTATACAATATTTTTTTCATTTTATTTGAGTCTAGGAATATGTTGTACACCGAGTCATACTGGCAAATAGGCTACCCTTAAATGAGTTAAAATGACCTCTCAAAAAGGTTTACAAAAAGGTTTTCAAAAAGGTTTTCAAAAATCACCAAAAAGCTTTTTAAAACCCTAACTAAACCCTGACAGAACTCGGACCGAGTTCGGCCAGAGTTCGGCCAGAGTTCGGTTGGTGGCCGTTGTGATTTTGAATCCTTGTTACTTGGTCCTCCTGCAGTTGCGGATTTGACCGAGATTTGCTCATAGAGTTCTGCCCGAATTCTGTCAGAAGACTGTCTTTGGAATTCCTATAAATAGAGAAGGATTTGATCACTTCAACTCACTCATTCACTTTCAATCTTCTCTCTATCTAAAGCTTTCAGTCTTCCAAAGAGTTTTCTAGAGCTTTCAATTTCAGATCCCAAGCCAGTTACAATCCTCTAGTCGATTTGCCAGTGCGGTACGGTCTAGAAATTTCTGAGAGATTGTAATCAGAAGGCTTGATTGAAGAATACCTCTTCACATTTGAAGTTGGACGAGTTCTTCGTATCAAGCTCGCATTGTAGAAGTTGCAAGGACTTCGTAAGAAAACTTGCAGTTTTTCCAATAGTGGATTCAACTGGTAGCAAGAGTTCTACCGACTGGATTAGTCCTCAACAGAGGGATACCAGTATACATCGCTGTCTTTGCGTTTGCTCTCTTAACTTTGCCTTTACATTATTTTAGTTGTGATTAATATTCTGTGATTGTGCTGCTAACATATTTAATTAGCATTATTCCGCTGCCAACTCTATTCACCCCCTCTAGAGTATTACGCTTTACTATTTCGTTCCTACAATTGGTATCAGAGCGGGTGTTACAGGTAAAGCAAAGGTAACAGTGCAATTATTTCTTTTTAATTAACTGTTATATAGATCACAGCACAACACATGGCAACTGTGAAATTCACAAGTGAAGGCCAGGCCACAAACAAACCCCCACTTTTTGATGGTACGAATTATACTTATTAGAAAACACGGATCAGTTTCTTCTTGAAATCTCTTGACTTTGATCTATGTCTATTGTTCTTGATGGCTATCAAAAGCTACCTCGTATAACTGTCGATGGAGTATTGGTTGAAAAATCCCATAACAGTTATACAGAGGAGGAAAAGAAAAAGGCTAGTCTTGACGCACGTGCATTAGTGCTCTTTTTTTGCTTTAGACAGAACTGAATTTAACAGGGTGTCTATCTGCACAACGGCTATAAAGTGTGGAAGCTACTTGAAGTCACACATGAAGGCACGACTCAAGTCAAAGAATCTAAAGTCAGCAGACTTACTCAAGAGTACGAGGCGTTCAAGATGAAGCCCAACGAAACAGTTACTCAGATGTTCGAGAGGTTCTTGGATATTGTAAATCCTTTGTCCTCCCTAGGCAAAGATTACAGTAACCATGAAAAGATTCGCAAACTCCTGCGAGCTCTAACCAAGAACTGGATTCCAAAGGCTACTGCAATCATTGAATGGAACGATCTCACAACTATGTCCCTCGAAGTACTCATGGGTAAGCTACTCACTCATGAACTGGAGCTACAAGATTTTGAAGAGCCTGCACCAAAGAAGAAGACGATCGCTTTCAAGGCTCAGCACAGAAAAGCTGCTGAAGGTGACTAAGACAGCAGTGAATCTGATGCTGAAGATCAAGCACTCCTATCAAGAAATTCAAAAGATTCATGAGATATGAGAAGAGAACCAAAGAAAACAACAGCAGCAACAACTGGTATCAAGAAGATGCTGTCTGCTATGGTTGCAAGAAGAAGGGACACATGAAGAAGGATTGTCCTACAAACTCATCATCAAGCAAAAAGAGCAACAGGTATAAAAAAGGGAACCTGAAGAGATCAACATCTAGGAGATATGCCAACACCAGCATATGGCATGAAAGTGAAACCAGCAACTCAGAAGACGAACAATCAGAAGATGCTGCAAACGTATGCTTTATGGCATCCGATCAGGTACCTACTGAACCTGTAGTTGATACTTATGATGACTTCACCTTTGAGCAATTAGGAGATGCCTTCAGTGACCTGACTGATTACAGAAAACTGCGTAGCAAGTATCAGACCTCTAAGAAGGTACTCAAAGAGTACAAAGGTGAAATAGGTAGACTTACCGACCTACTAGCTGAGGTTAGAAATAATGTTAGTGAGTCTGGTGAGCTCTCTTCTATAAAGCTCTTATTATACGAGACTACCAAGTCATCTGAAGAGAAAGACAAAGTTATTGACCAACTCAAGGAAGAACTTTCTATAGAGAAGAAAAGTCTTCGATGTGCACAAATCAGAATGGAAACACTTACTTCTGATTATACTAAGTTGTATGACACTTCCAAAAGATTGGAAATTAGGTTAGGAAAACAGCCTGAGCTGCTGCTTCCTACCCTAACACGTGTCACTTACCGAAAAATCGGAACATTCCCAAGCCAAATACTGTCAGACCTAACCCTATCAAACCTTTACTTCAAAAGGTTAAGCCCAAACAGGATTATAGGCATGCATTCTTCTATACTAGAAAACCCAAACCTACCAACCATGCACACCACTCAGCTTTCAACACTCGACATGCACAATGTCATTATTATGGCCTCATTGGTCATATTTCATCTGCATGTAGAATCAGAAAGCTTGTTGATTTAAATGTTTATGCTTGGATACCAAAGGTTAACATTTCAGGACCCTACAAGAAATGGGTACCAAAAGTTTCATCTGCAAACTGTTTTGTAGGTGGAACACCCTTCACATGCTAGAAGCAAATGGATCATCGATAGCGGTTGCTCACGACATATGACCGATGACGCTACATTATTTGCAACACTGTCGAAGAAGAAGAAGGAATGTTATGTTTCCTTCGGTAATAACTTGAAAGGGTACATTATTGGTATCGGTGATGTTGGTAAGTCTCCTATCCTGTAATTAAGGATGTCTGTCTGGTTACCGAGTTGAAACATAATCTACTCAGCATAAGTCACCTAGCTAATCATGGTTATGGAATCAACTTTGGCAAAGACAAATGTACTATAGTTGATAGCTCAACTGGTAATATTATCTTTGAAGGTATCAGGGAAGACAATATATAGTTTTCTATTTGTTAGAAGAAACTAACATTTCAGGTCGATGCTTAATGGCCAAGAGTGATGAGAGTCATCTGTGGCATATGAGACTCGGTCATGCTAATATGGATACGATCTCAAGATTATCCACAAAGAAGCTAGCACGCGGTTTACCGGACATTACATTCAAGAAGGATTCGGTATGCAGCCAATGTGAAAAGAACAAAGCTACCAGATCCACATTCAAATCTGTAAACGCAGTATGTACTACTAGACCACTACAATTGCTTCATATGGACTTATTTGGTCCTAGCAGAGTTGCTAGCCTCGGAGGTAAACTTTATGTTTTTGTAATTGTAGATGATTTCTCTAGATATACGTGGGTATATTTCTTGACACACAAGAATGATGCATTATCCAAATTTGTCGCCTTTTGCAAGAAAGTACAGAATGAAAAAGGTTACATGATCACTCGTATTAGAAGCGATCATGGTGGCGAATTCGAGAATGCTAATTTTGAGCAATTTTGTGACACACACGGTTTCATACACGAGTTCTCCTGCCCTAGGACTCCACAACAAAATGGAGTTGTGGAACGTAAGAACAGAACTCTAACCGAAATGGCCAGAGTAATGTTAAACCAGTTTAGTCTACCCAAATATTTCTGGGCTGAAGCTGTCAATACAGCTTGCTTTGTTCTTAATAGAGTTCTAATTCGACCAAATCGAAGAAGACTCCATTTGTTATGGTTTGATAGAATTCCATCTGTTTCATATTTTAGAATATTTGGTTGTAAATGTTTTATTCTTAATACAAAAGACAATTTGGGAAAATTTGATGAAAAGGCCGATGAAGGTATATTTTTAGGTTATGCGGCCAAGAGAAAAGGATACAGAGTCTTCAACAAACGAACAATGATCATCAAAGAATCAATCAACGTCCCCTTTGATGAAATGAATCAAATGACTATCGATGACAGTGATGAAGATCTGCCTGCATCAAGCTCAACATCAGCTGATCCTCAACCAAGCTCTGCACTAGCTGAACCTCCTAGAGAAGATCCAGGAACCAGCTACCTTCAGAGTCTACCGAAAAGGTTGAAATTTACAGCTGATCATCCAAAAAATTGGTAATTGATGATATTATCAAAGGAGTAAGTACTCGTACATCCAGTAGAGATATTGTTTCTAGTGTTGCATTTATTTCACAGCTAGAACCCAAAACTATTGATGAAGCATGTAGTGATAGTTTTTGGATAGATGCTATGCAAGAGGAATTAAACCAATTTGAACGGAATCAAGTTTGGGAACTTGTTTCCAGGCCTATTGATCATCCGGTCATTGGCACCGTTGGGTATTCCGAAATAAACTAAATAGAATGCTTTAGTGACTCGTAATAAGGCTCGACTCGTAGCTCAAGGATACAATCAAGAAGAAGGTATCGACTACGATGAGACTTATGTCCCAGTTGCGAGATTAGAATCCATTCGCATGTTATGTGCATTTGCATGTTTTCATGATTTCAAACTATTTCAAATGGATGTCAAGAGTGCATTTTTAAATGATTTTATAAAAGAATAAGTTTTTGTAGCACAACCTCCTGGTTTTACGGATTTCAAAAACCCTGATCATGTTTTCAAGTTGAAGAAAGCCTTATACGGTTTAAAACAAGCCCCTCGTGCTTGGTATGATCGTCTAAGCTCTTTTCTACTTGACAACGGTTTTTCAAAAGGCAAGGTTGACACTACACTGTTTATTAAGTCTTTTAATGGCAAACTTCTTTTAATTCAAATCTATGTTGATGATATTATATTTGGATCCACTGATGAATCTCTCTGTCAAGAATTTTCTAAGTGTATGCAGAATGAGTTTGAGATGAGCATGATGGGAGAGCTGAAATTCTTTCTCGGATTGCAAATCAAATAAACTGATAATAGAACATTTATAAATCAAGCCAAGTATACAAAAGACTTGCTAAAGAAGTTTGATCTGGACAATGTCAAACCTATTGGCACTCCAATGGCAACTTCAACAAAGCTTGATTCAGATGAACAAGGCAAGCCAGTCGACACACGTAAGTATCGAGGTATGATTGGTAGTTTACTTTTTAACTGCTAGTCCAGATATAATGTTTAGTGTTTGCCTGTGTGCACGTTTTCAAGCTAACCCAAAGGAATCACATCTGTCCGCAGTTAAGCGTATCTTTCGATACCTTAAGGGCACTTCTTCTGTTGGCTTGTGGTATCCCAAAACTAAGTCCTTTAACCTTACTGGTTATTCGGATGTAGATTTTGCTGGATGCAAAGTTGATAAAAAAAGTACCAGCGGCACTTGTCATTTCTTAGGCAAGGCTTTAGTCTCATGGTTTAGTAAAAAGCAAAATTCTGTAGCCCTATCAACAACAGAGGCTGAGTACATCGTCGCAGGACCTTGTTGTGCTCAAATTTTGTGGATGAAACAAACCCTAGAAGACTATGATTTATTTTACACACATATTCCCATTTTCTGTGATAACACGAGCACTATTAATTTGACTAAGAATCCAGTATGTCACTCTCGTACTAAATATATCGAGATTCGACATCATTTTCTTAGAATCATCATCAAAATGGAGATATAGACCTTGTGTACATAGATACTGAAAATCAACTAGCTGACATCTTCACTAAACCTCTAGCGGAAGATCGTTTCAATTATTTACGTTGAGAATTAGAAATTTTGGACGTCAATAATATTAATTTTTTGTTTTATAATTATATCTCAATACGCAAAAACTGTGTTAGAGACAAGCTAAAAGAGTCTGTCTGTCACCACAACTACGGTTGAAGCGAAGCGGTACTTAAGAGTTCCCTGGTGAACCTCCGCCAGCTGGGACAGTACTCCTACAGCTAATCTGAGACAGTCGCTGTGTAACGACATTTAATTCATAAAATAATATTAATTATGTTAATTGAAGGCTAAAATAACTAATCTTTTGATTAAATATTTGAAATAAGACAATGAAAAAGAATGGCAAAAATCAACTATAAAGAACCCTAGGCGAATTCGGCCAGAGCTCTGACCGAATTCGGCCCGACTTCGGTTGAGAATTTCAGGTTATATAGCCAAAGCCTGAGAGCCTTTCTTCTTCATTGCTTCCAAACTACATCACAACAGCAGCAGCAGCCGCGAAGGAGCCCCGAACCCTAGTTCTTCACCATCTTCTATCTTCCAATCCAAGTGGTGAAATCAATCCAAAATTTGGATTCGTGCGGAGTTCGTCGTTATCTTCGACATACTTTAATTTGGGAGGTATAACCACATCCTTCTCCACTTTGCAATTAGTGCATTTTTACTTTAATTTGCACAAATGGCACCCAAATTCAATCCTTCAAAGAGGAAGAAGACGACTCCCAGTGAGGAAGGGTCATCTTCGCATCCGTATACGGATTCCCTCTTCTCGTCGGTACAAACGAGCGACGGCACGTTCGACGGGTTTTTCTTTCAAACCCTAGACCAAGCCCTACTATGGTATGGAGACTTCTCCATGAGATCCATATGCACAGGCGCTCTAGTCAAATGGACTGTATTTTCTGACCACTGCCATTTCTTTGAGGTATTAGGTTACATCTTTTTGTTAAACTCTGTTTCCCTATAGCAACTAATGCCATTAGATTATTTTATTGTAATCTTATATTAAACACTTTTGATGTAAGCACTCGTGTTGGAGGTATTGATATCAATTTCGAAGATAACCTCTTAGCGGAGATCCTTGGTATCCCTAACGAAGGTGAACCGCTAGTCGACATCACTGAATTTGATTTTCCTGAAGGTACGACACTCGCAAGTTTCAAAGCGGAACTCTGTGCACCTGATAGAGTACGCTCTGGAAAGTTCAAGGCTAATAACTTGAACTTGTTTAACTATGAATTGCATCGCATCATCTATTCCTCTCTCCGTCCAAAATCTACTTCCAAGGATGATGTGACTTCTCTTGAACTATCCGCCATGTATCACATTCTTAAGGGGATTCCATTTTCTGCCCCTAAGACCATGATTCAGATGATGGGTCGTTGTTGTGCAAGAGATAGAAATCTCTCTTACGCGATGATTCTCCCACGCATCTTTCAGCGCTTCGATATCGATCTGTCGACTTGTACTCAGGACCCTGAGCCCAAGTTTCTTCAGTTATCTCGTCGTAGCATGACTGCTTCAGCTCCACCTTCTGCTCCTCCTACTGCACCTCCTCCACCACCTCATCAGTATGCCATGACATTTGAGGGCATACATCAGCATTTATCTACTTTACACGTCTCGATGACGGACATGGCTCGCGAGCGTGAGTTCCGCGACGTCACCCATTATCAGGCGCTTGCAAATTCCTTAGCTGATCTTCGTTTTGCCCAGACTGGTCATTTAGCCGGTTCCATCCCTAGAGATCCAGCTTTCTCTGGTTACCGCTATGAGGATGAGGCTGTTCATGCCTACTTCCAGCCCGGTAACGCCTATGATTGGTACTGTCATACCCGTGCTCTACCTCGTGACTTTGTTGGTGAGTTCTATGCTGGCACCCCTCCTCATCCTTCTGGCGCTGGTACCTCTGGAGCTGGTCCTTCAGGACATGCTGGTCGAGCTGATGATGATGATGAGGATGATGATGAGGAGATGTGACTATATGATTTTGAGTGATATTTTATTGTACACTTGGAAATGCTCCGACATTCCAAGTTATTATCAGTATTTTTTTATTATTATTAGCACTTTTTAGTTTGCTTCAGTACTCTGTTATTTTTTTCATGGACATGATTATGCGTAGTTTATGGCATTCCAGTTTATTGTTTCAATTTTAGTTTATGATAGCACTATCTCTTTATATTGCTTCTTTCATTAAAACTGCCTGTGAAATAACTTGCCTATGATACTATGCTTTTTTGTTCTGAGACAATACATGCCTGTGATATTTCTCTAGTTTTATGCCTTATTTCTTTTATGTGTTTTCTCACTATTTGTTACTTATGCATTGATTGCGGGGGAGCCTTCTCTTTTGCAATTATTTTGCTAAGTGACAAAGGGGAAGAAAAATTAAAAGATCTAACATTTTTTTTGAGATAATACAGGATATGAACAATTCTACTTTTTGATATTTTGAACAAGCTTAATGTTATATCATTCATAGTTTGTCAATTATCAAATGGGGGAGATTGTTGGCCCATTGGTCATATGGTCAACCTGATTTTAATAATTGATCAAACTCTGTCTGGATATACGAAGCTAGTCGGGACATCTCGTACTCTTGGACATGATCAATAATGGCTATCCACTGAATTCAAGACCGAAGATCTGTTTGCCTGTTCGAGTCTGTAATTTCTTATGCAATGTATTTTTCATTTTATTTGAGTCTAGGAATATGTTGTACACCGAGTCGTACTGGCAAATAGGCTACCCTTAAATGAGTTCAAAATATTTTTAAAATGACCTCACAAAAAGGTTTACAAAAAAGTTTTCAAAAAGGTTTTCAAAAATCACCAAAAAGCTTTTTAAAACCCTAACTAAACCCTGACAGAACTCGACCAGAGTTCGGCCAGAGTTCGGCCAGAGTTCGGTTGGTGGCCGTTGTGATTTTGAATCCTTGTTACTTGGTCCTCCTGCAGTTGCGGATTTGACCGAGATTTGCTCATAGAGTTCTGCCCGAATTCTGCCCGAATTCTGTCAGAAGACTGTCTTTGGAATTCTTATAAATAGAGAAAGATTTCGATCATTTCAACTCACTCATTCACTTTCAATCTTCTCTCTATCTAAAGCTTTCAGTCTTCCAAAGAGTTTTCTAGAGCTTTCAATTTTAGATCCCAAGCCAGTTACAATCCTCTAGTCGATTTGCCAGTGCAGTACGGTCTAGTAGTTTCTGAGAGATTGTAATCAGAAGGCTTGATTGAAGAATACCTCTTCACATTTGAAGTTGGACGAGTTCTTCGTATCAAATCTCGCGTTATAGAAGTTACAAGGACTTCGTAAGCAAACTTGCAGTTTTTCCAATAGTGGATTCAACTGGTAGCAAGAGTTCTACCGACTGGATTAGTCCTCAACAGAGGGATACCAGTATACATCGCTGTCTTTGCGTTTTCTCTCTTAACTTTGCCTTTACATTATTTTAGTTGTGATTAATATTCTGTGATTGTGATGCTAACATTTTTTAATTAGCATTATTCCGCTGCCAACTCTATTCACCCCCCTCTAGAGTATTACGCTTTACTATTTCGTTTCTACAGTCCCGATCATCAACACCAGTCCCGACAGCTAGGGCTTTAACCATTGGAGCTCTTAGGAGGGCGACCACAGTTTCGTCGGTTCAACACTCGACACCGACGTACCCTCAGCAACAGAGGCAGAAGCAGTCTTCCGCAATGGGCTGCACTCATTGTGGAAAGCCTGGGCATGTAGTTTCAGAGTGTCGCAGGGCACATGGGTTATGCTTGGCTTGTGGGGCATCGGATCACAAAATTGGGTCCTGTCCGCATAGAGCCAGTTCATCTTCATCAACCCTAACCAGTCCATCGGTTAGGGCACCAGCACCAGCGTAGCAGCAGCATCAGCAGTACCAGCCTTCGAGGCCGTTACCGTCTCAGGCTCAACAATATGCTCAGGCCTAATCTCAGATTGAGAACAAATGGTTAAGTCTGGTTGATCCTTGGGAGGCACGGCCTCGATCTTAAGGCACGATCAAGTCTATTGGCATAACCAGCATGAGTCGTCCCCTTGACGTTGTTAGTACGAGAATGGTCTAAAGGCACATACAAACAAGTGAAAGTCTCGGCATGTAAAACCCCTAAATTTTTACTATTATTTTTTTTCTATTATTAAATTTGGTACCGATATAAAATTTTGTATTGTACGTCGCGTAGTCATATTGCACGTCGTGCACGAAATTATATTTTTTCGTAATTGCTCGACGAGTGCGAATATGTGCGAGCGTACATATTTTTAGAAAAGTCAGTGCGAATATGTGCGAGCGTACATATATCTCGACTTAGGTAGCTTACACTCGTCATGCACACGGACAATCTCAGTTCTAGGCAAACCACCCGATCAACCAACATTCAAGTTCGTCTCAAATCTAATGATCGCACTACCATCAATATTTGTTCGAAACAAGATTTTAAAGTCTTAGATGCTTTACCGTTCCTCTAGTCTTACTTGAATTCAACGTATTACTTAGTTGAATCGTACACATATTCCAAGCCCAAAATACGTACATTTCAGCCATGCCTTGTGATAGGGGATTTGCCATCACCACTCGAGTTGGATCATGCACATATTCAAGTGTCCCTGAAATATATGTATTTCAGCTAAAACTCGTAAGTGGTGTTTTCATAATTCATATCTCTTTACATCGGGATGTCTGTCTAACCGCTAAGCTATCCTTCCAGGCTATAGTCAATCGTCAGTATTGGAATCATAGTTCCCCAATAATAATATCAACACTGACCCCAATACTAAGGTCAAACCAAAGTTGATAGTACGAGTTTTCTACCCAAGTTCGTATCACTCCGATTTCTAAACTTTGAACATAAATTCATCCAATTTGCACTTGCAACACTTAGTCCAAGGGGTCCGAGTCATTCAACAAAGCCATCCTACCGTAAATCACTCAACCAATTCTTCGATATATCAATATCGTTCGTGCAACAAGCAATTTGCGTTTTATCTCTTCGAACATGTTCGATATAATCCACCTATCCATCCTTCCCAAGTCAAGCATGGTAAGACACGATTTGTCACTAAACTATAATCCTCATTCCATATTCCTTAAGTCGCATATCATAATTCATGTATTCGATCACATGGTTGTCTAGAAGAACAATATGTCACGCCCCAATCTTACGCAAGTCTGATTATCCACGGTGGACATGAATTCACCATGCCAACGCTTCCGTAGGATAATTATTCTTATCCGAGAGTAACTCTTGCATTGAGTCTAGACTAATTCATTCTTGATACATAGATTGGATCTACTCAATCCTCAAGTTTACTTAATCGCCAATCACGAGTCCGACCAATCCTCGAATTCACCTTCGCATCACGCCACAAGTCGAAGTAATCCAAATTGCGATGCCTTGATCTCTCGAGTTCGATCATTCCTGCGACATGAATCACCATATCAGCACTCATACGGAACGATCACCCCCAAATTTGACGTGATGCATGTGCAAGGCTGGAGTTGCGATCGTACAAGACAAGATCGTCGACATTGTGGTTATCATCAAAGAAATCAAGACACGATCATTTTTATCCAAGCATTCATTTCAATCAAAATCCCAAGTATAGCATCCATCCAAAATAATAACACTTTACCGGATCATCATTTCCCGAATTAGGGTCCCCCCGAGTTATCCCACATCGATCTTTGATATGCCTCAATACCATCGATGATATGTATAACCCGACGATCTTTCTTTGCAACGAATTTCGAGTCGTGTAATTGATGCTATCATCCGAATTGGATATACCATAATTTCCTCGATATTTAAGATCAAAATTCGATCAATAATCCTCAAACTATTCCCATGATCAATTCGTTCAGACCTATAATCACATATGTTCTTCCGTCTATCTTAAGTCATCGAGCAACATATTTTCTCAAAACGCATCGATCTATGCTAACTCAAATTATCGAGCAACATCTATTCCAATCCTTAGAGTCATTCTCAAATATTCGAATCATTTTCTTGCACGCTATCATCCAGTCGTGCTAACTTTTCGTATACTATTCATATCAATTTTCAAGATCGAGTCATCTGTTCATACACCTTAACTTTTCATCGATTCAATTTTTACTACTCAGTCATTCTCGTATTTCATACTTGCATAATCCTAATTCATGTGCATCATTTCTAATTCGTTCAAATCAATTTTATGCTAGCTATCAAGTCATGACTAACTTTGAAACACTCTTTCTAAGGCTTTGCCTACTCGTCGCTTGCTGATAGACTCGTTGGCACCCCGTATCCTCAATCGATCGATATCCCCGAGGCCATCCCATACACCACTCAGGGATGAAGTCATTCGAAAAATCCTCGAAAGAAGTTTCGAATTATCATTTGATTACTTCGAATTTTTGTACGAATCGATTCCTCAAAATCCAAGCACGCTCATTTATATCGCATCGACGATAACATTTTTTGATGGCACCTCTATAGATAGTCATCCCGTATTCTATGAATCAAGCCAAACTCATTCATATTTCGAGATGATTTGCATCTCGTACATAACTTTTCTAAGGTCGACGTGTCACGACCCGCACCCAGTGTAAGGGTACGAGACGTGGGTACGTCCAGCCTATGCCGCAGTGTCGGCGATAGAACGCTGTTCTAAGTCACCACATCTAACACAACTAGAATATGCTCCGAAAAGAGAACAATATAATAAGTAAACTCAATCACAACTAAGGTAGAAAAGAAGATAGGATAATCTCAACAGAGAGTCACAATATGAATAATAATCTCGGTGTAAACCATACCATAATAATATCTCAATACAAACACAGTGTCTCAACAACTAGATAAAGATATAAGTCTAATCTAACTCATGGCAAATCCTCAGTGACTACTGGATCCTGCTGAGGGTCCAGGTCACCTGTGTCAACTAGTCCTGCTCCATAGTAAGTGTCGCAGCAATCCTCATCATCTGTAATATTTTAACAGGTCCAGTCAGGACAGGAATGAATACATCTCTCACACAGATCATAACATAAAATTAAATATGAAACAAGCTATAGAATAATATACATGAACTACTGATAAAAAAATAAGACAGTAAAAGAGAACATGATAAATGGAAATAGATATACATGATATAATAAAATAACTGAACTAAATACGTGGTGTAGAGAACAATCTGGTTATGTAAACTGGCTTAGGTTATACATGACTTAAATCTAGTTTGGAGTTGTACATGAAAAGGGTGTAGATCACATAACCAAATAAATACTCCCCCTGCCCTAATCAGTACACAAGGATCTGTCCAGGTTATGTTATTGCACATGAAGGTTGTGTGTCACATGGATAGCTAGTCTATATGCACACTGGGTTATACATGAAGGCTCACATGATCATGAGTGTACATGAATGTCACATGAGTATACATGAATAAATACGAATACAATGAGTAGACGATGCACATGATAAAGTAAATGAGCACAATATACCCGATGTATCCGAGGGGATAATATCGCATGAAGAGATCCATATAGTACTAATCCATGATAATATCGTGACAGCAACAAGTAAACTAGTCTATAACAAGTAAATATGTCCAAGCAAGAATGAAACGGTCAGAGAATGTACTCGACTGGCAATCCAAGCTGCTGATGAGGAAGTGTGACTGAACTGGAGCAATATAATCCTATTTAAAACAACCACAAGTCACAACAAGGTCTAAAATATCATAAGGAATGCCTACAATGCAATTCTACATGATTCTAGGTCCTTGTAGGTCAAAGTCAACCCTTGGTCAACTCTGGTCAAACCTGGTCAACTCTGGTCAAACATGGTCAACTGAAGGTCAACTAGTCCGTTTACTAATTTTTAGGTCAAGCGCAAGTTTTCAAGTCATTCTAAGTTCGTTTGAGTCGATTTGGATCAAGTTTGACCCAAAATTGACTTTTGTCAATTTGGTCAACTTGTCGGTCGACTCGGCCATTCTAGGCTCTTTGGGTCAATCCTAATCTGACTCAATACTCCCTAGGTCACATTCACAAGCAAACAATTACATATTTATATATATACATTCATTCTAGGTGATATATCTACATATATATATATACATATATGCATAAATATATCCATACATCCACACATATACCTAGCTTGTGAAGAGAGATTGTGTGTGTGAGTGAAGAGCTGCTGCTAGGGAGGGTACAATTCTGAGAATAAAACATCATATATACCAATATACAAATATATCATATATATATACATATATACACAATTTATTTAAAGAGACTTAAAATATATATATATTTTATATATATATATATATATATATATATATATATATATATATATATATATATATATATATATATATAAATATAAATATATTTATATAAAAGAATATATATATATATATATATATATATATATATATATATAAAATATATATATATATATATATATAAATATAAATATATTTATATAAAAGAAGATGGGTGTGCAGAATATCGTCGGTGGGTAACCTCTTCCGAGCTGCTCTCCAAATAAGGATAAACCACTTCTTTGGAATGGATGTCTGCCAGAAAACAGTGTTGATCTGAGATGGCGCTCCGCGCCCATGGGCCAGTTGCCTGGCCGATCGTACCAAAAATTCGCCCGAGGGTTCGGCCGACCAACGCAGCTCGTCTGCTTCATTACCAATCTTCAGGCCATGTTGACGGATGCAATCTTCTGCCCCATCACCGGCCCAATTGCGTATCCTTCTCCAATCCCAGTCGTTCCCACCTGGATCCCACACATCCCTGATCCTGGTGATCCCACGGTCCGCGGTGCGGTTGAGGAGAAAGGTGTATATATATACACATGATCTATTATATACGCATATATATAAAGGAGAGAAAATATTGGGTTTACAAAGGAAAAAATGAGTTCAGACCTGGGATTGATCTAGCTCGACAAAACTCATCAAAATACATATACATATATATATTTAAAACATATATATATATATATATATATATATATATATATATATATATATATATATACATTGGCAATTGGGATATAATTACATATATAATGGAAATGATTGGAAATAAAATAGGGACTCAAACCCACAAGTCCAGAATCTTAACACCATCCTATAAACTCAGAAATTATGAATTAAAACTCAGCAATTTGAAATATCATCTAACAATTCAATAATACATATATATATAAAACCCGAAAATCAACCCAATGCCCAAAATGCAATATACACATTTATAATCCACGAAACTTGGCAAACACAAAGGTATCTATGTGTGTGACATGTTCGGGTACTCACGGGGTCGAACCCGTGTCCGTGGAGTGTCCATAGAGTGAGTATCGAAAAACCTGATACGCGTGTCAAATGAATCGGTGCGAGTTCGATTTCTCGCTCGATTTCGATCCGATTCTAGAGAATTTCGCGTACACCTAGGCTAACACATCCCGACCTACTTGCCGAGTTAGCGTGCGGCTAAGTGTCGTGTCCGACGCACACGAAGCCCATATCCACGTGCGGCCTGTGCGCGTGTGCACCGAACAGTGCACAACATCGTACACGCAGGACGACGGGTTTAGGGACTTGTGTGTCCCACCACAAGTGTCGTGGTTGTGTAGGCTAGGTATAGGGCTACACGTGGGACACCCTGAATCATGTCCATGTGTCCACACGAGTCGGTACGAAGGCCGTGTCAGCGGCGGCTGTGCGCGCGCGTACGTATGCGGACCCGTGCAGTCCCGATTACTCCCTTGACACGACATGAAGTCGAGCGATGCTTGGGGGCTGACATGTCAGTCATTGCCCCCTCCTCCACGCTAAGTGGCATGCGGCCACGTGGCATGTGTCGCACAAAAACAGCGCGCCACAGCAGGACACACGTGCGGCCACGCCTGTAGCGTGTTCGTATCCTGTTTGTACACGGACACAAGCCCGATTTGAGTCGAAAACTACGAGGTCAGGATCCTTATGTCTAGGGCTATCCAAATATATAAATAGATTCGAAAAATAACAAGTTTTGATCCATTGGGTAATTACGTCGAACACCTATGTTGGAAGGCCGATACGTGTCCGATACGGACATCGAACGAACATGAAATCGAACGAAACTAAACCTACAGGTCGAGGTTACCTAGATGCATGCTATCATGAAGAAAAATCAGAAGAAATATTACTAGAACGTGGTTTACCTATTGAGAGTCGGAATCTCAATGAAAAGTGACTCCTCGAGCACTCCGACGATGGATTTCTTCGGAGCAAACGCCTCCAACTCCTTGCTAGCAGTGCTCCAGCAAGTTCTCCTCCTCCCCACGGTCGCAACTTAATTCGTTTGGCACAAATCGAATGTCGGAAGAGAAAGTTAGGGTTTTGAAGGGGATTGGAAACTAGGGTTTTCTCTTAGATCTAATGGAGGCTATGGGATTCTTTACAAATGAAGAGGAGCTGCTGAATTGCTTGGCCGGCCATGCTAGGGGGTATTAGGGTTAGGTTAAGTCATGGGCCAAGCATCCCTAGGTTGCTACAAAGCCCAAAGACAAAAAGCTAAAATGGCTTATAGGAAAATAGCTGAAAAATCACTAAACAATTATATAAAAATATATAAAAATTCTAATTTAATTCTAACAAGTCTATAGTGAACCTAAATCATATTACTAGGCTTCTAACATGGTTGGCTAAGGTTATACCATCTAGGTCCTATCAATGCACAAATCAAACACACAACAATTAATTTAATTTGCAATTAAATAAATAAAAAATGCACAAAGACTAAGATACCCTTAATTAGAGAAAGTGAGTGTGACAAATCTACCCTCCTTAAAATAATTTTGTCCTCGAAATTAAAGATAAAACTAGATGTATCAGAAGGACAGAAAGATCATACCTCAAGACTGAAAAAGATAAGGGTATTGCTTGCGCATCTCATCCTCCCTCTCCCAGGTAGACTCACCTGGATAGTGATGCCTCCAAGATACGCGAACTAGGGGTATCGTCTGGTTCCTCAGCATCTTCTTCCGTCGATCTAGAATCTCCATAAGCTGCTCTGGATAACTAAGAGTGGGGCCTACCTCGATCTCGGAATGATCCAGTGCATGGCTGTGATCCGCAACAAACCGTCTCAACTGCGACACGTGAAATACATTATGGACTCTCTCTAATGCAGGGGAAAGTCCAGTCTGTATAACACATCACCGACTCTTCCGCTGATAATGAAAGGACCGATGAAACGCGGACTAAGCTTTCCACCTCCACTAAAGCAAATAGTACCACGCGTCGGAGATATCCTCAAGAACACCAGATCTCCAACCAAGCACAAACATGGTCTCAACTTAACTATAAGAATCACATAATCAAACAAAATCACAAAATAACAAGATTCTAATCGTAAGCTAAGTTGTTACCTCAAACTGCAAAGGTCTTCGGTGGCTATCGGCCCAATGCCGCAGTCTGTCCTGTGCCATATGAAGTCGATCTCTGATGAGCTTCACCTTCTCGGCTGAGTCAACAACCATCTCAGGTCCCAATAAAGGTCGCTCTCCAACGTCATCCCAAGACAAGGTTGTACGACATCTCTGTCCATACAGTGCCTCGAATGGTGACATCCCAATGCTGGCCTAAAAATTGTTGTTGTATGCAAACTCCACTAAGTGCAGGTGATCCTCCCAAGATCCTCCAAAATCCAGAACACAAGTCTGCAGCATGTCCTCAAGTGTCTGAATAGTCCTCTCTGACTGTCCGTCCGTCTGAGGGTGGTATGCAGTATTGAATTTGAGCTGATTGCCCAAACTAGTCTGCAGACTCCGCCAGAAATAGAAAGTAAAGCGACTATCCCGATCCGAGACAATGCTCACCGGAACTCCGTGTATCCTGATAATCTGTCGCATATACATCTCTGCTAGCTTCTCAGTGGACGTACCCACTTTATATGGCAAAAAGTGGACTGATTTGGTTAACCTGCCTACGATTAACCAAATCACATCTTTCCCTCCTGGTGAACGCGGCAATCCAGAAACAAAGACCATCGTGATGTGCTCCCATTTCCACTCCAGAATGGGAAAAGGCTGTAACAGTCCTCCTGGTCTCTGCCTCTCTTCTTTTACCTGCTGACAGACTAAATACCTAGCTACGAAGCGTGCTACCTCCCGCTTCATCCCATACCACCATACATGCTCCTTCAAATTCTTATACATCTTGTTGGCACCTGGATGCATAGAGTACTGAGAACGATGGGCCTCCTGTATAACCTGCTCCAGAAACTCTCCACTAGAAACACACAGTCTGGAACCATGCCTCAATGTGCCATCCTCGGTAATGACAAACTCATCATCCACCAATCCTGCTCGAACCTGCTCTCGGATACACCGTAGAGTAACATCGTCGAACTGAGCTGACTTGATCCTCTCTATCAAGTTCGACTGAATCTGTCACCCCCAATTTTCAAAAATAGGAGTATTTTGGTTATTTTTCATTTTAGAATAATTTTGGATTTATTTTATTATTTATGATATTGTTTTGGGGTTATTTGAGTCGGGTTCGAATTTTAACTCAATCTGACTTGTATCGGAGACCCGGGGTAGCTTTGACTCTAGTGGGACTCATTCATTAGTTAGACATGGCACACATGACAATAATTAAGTTAGTGTAGCTAAATATTTATGACTAGGTTAGGTTGATTAGAGACTCAAACTAGACTAATTTAGCCCCAAACCCTAACCTAATTTAAGTTGAACCAATAGGAGTCATTAGAGGGCATTTTGGACTTTACCAAAATGGGGGAAACCAAGCCATATGTGGCCGGCCATAAAGGGAGGGGGTGAGTCATCCTATTTTTCATTCTTAGCCACAAATTTCTCTCTCTTTTGTTCTTTCCCAAATTTGAGAAGAACTTTCATTGATTTCATCCCCAAATCAATCCTTTCCTCCATCAAATCTCTTCTCTACTCTATGAAGAAAGGGTGCTAGCCAAGTTTGGGAGGATTTGGCATTGGTTCGTGTCCGTTTGGAGACCCCTTCCTGTCAGTGTCCTATCGGAAGGAGTTCCTTGAGATTTTACCTCCCGGAAGGTAAAATCTACCCTCTAAATCGAACTCTCATGCATTTAGGAATGTTTTGAACCCATAGAAATCACCTCCATGGTTGTGTCTCCATTTGTGTCCATTTTTTGTCCATTTAGAGAAATTAGGAGTGTCCTTGATGTGTGGTTGTGTCCATGTGGAAAACCTCCAATATTGGACACATGTGTTTGTCTTATATTTGAATGATTTAAATACATGTTTTAATTTCAGATTTTTACATGTTAGAGATGTGTTATTGCTTGTCTTTACATTTTCTTATATGTATCGTATTGTATCATAATATATATTCATGTATATATATTATATTAAGTGTCTATATTTTTGCTTGTCTTTGCATTTTCTTATATGTATCATATTGTATCATAATATATATTCATGTATATATATTATATTAAGTGTATATATATATATATATATATATATATATATATATATATATAAGTGATAGGATAAGAAATAAGCATAAGCAGCAGGAAAAGCAGTATAAGCAGCTTGCGACAGCAGCAACAGCAGTAAGCATAAGCAACAACAGCTTATGGCAGCTTTTTTGAGCCTTTTAGACTTAACCCATTTAACCCCCCTTTTTTGAGCCACTTAATGCCCACTTGTATGACCTTATATATGACTCCATTTGACCCTTAGTTAGAGTGTCTAGTGTGGGTTAGAGTGGGTGTTTTGTTAGATGTTAGTGTGGGTTGTAGTGTAGTTAGTGAGTGTATTAGATAAGTTAGTTTATGAGAGTGAGAGGTTGGTTAGTATCCTAATATAGCTAGTGAGTGTGATACTCTAGGATACTAAGAGTGTAGAGGGGTGAGCTAGTATGGTTAGATAGTGTTAGGAGGGTGGTATCTCAAGATACCGTAGGGTATCTCAAGATTACCTTAAGGTAATGTTGAGAGTGACCAACATAGGGATAAGATGGACTGGATGGGCTAGATACATAGATTTCTTGGTTGGTAATATCTAGATAGATTAGTGTCTAGCTATCCTAAGAAGCCTAGGTCAGTCTACCAAGGTTAGCAAGGGTTGCCTTTGTATCGGGGCAAGGTATTAGAAATACTTTGTAAAGGGTAAAATAGGATATTGGGTAAAGCTTAGGATTTGGGTTTGATTGCTAAGATATAATTAGAAATTGTTTTCCTTTGTTGGTAATGGTCAGGATTAGTGCTCTTAGACTAGTTTTGACCTCGGTTGACCGTTTTGACCAAAAGTCAACGAAAGTCAACCGAAAGTCAAACTTAGCCTAAAAGTGACTAGAGCTTGACCGGACACAACTTGAGTTGACCAGTTGACTAAAAGTCAACTGTTAGTCAACATTTGACTAGTTTGACCTAGACTTGACCTAGAGTTGACCAGAGTTGACCAGTTGACCAAAAGTCAACTATAAGTCAACCTTTGAACCAATTTGACCTAGTTTGACTTGGATTGACTTCCTGTGACCTTGTTTGTTCTAGTTTAGCTTAGTATGACCTAGTATGACCTAGTTTGGCCCAGTATGACCTAGTTTGATCTAGTTTGACTTAGACTTGTATATCATGACTTGATTAGTTTCCTTTTCATTATTAAACCCTGTTTTGACTTTTTGTATCTCGTCTTTATGTCTGTGATTACTCTAAGCATCTGTTCACCTTATCAGCTGAAGATAATAGGCGAGTACATTCACTGATAGTTTTTATTGTCTTGATATCTGCTATATCCGATTCAGTCGTAGTGTCTTACTTGATTTCTAATACGATGGTTCACGGACTAGTATACGTCGGATCATAACATGAGATGTTGTTCCTGGATTTTATTGGTATATTGGTACATTTCCTGTATTGTTTCCTGTACTTGTATAGACACCGATTCCTGAGAGGGAATAGCTACCCTCTTAGTGAATCCCGTGTCATGATGTGTCATGTCCGGATCTATTATACTACTCGGGGATGGGGAATTATTAGGGGCTATGTGATCAATACCACCCTGTCACTATATTCTTGTGCTTGCGCCACTCTCACTTCACGTTGGGTGTAGCGACATCTTATTCCTTGTGCTCGTTATCCAGGTTGGCCAGTATGACCCTTTCCAGTCATTTTCTTGTGATTGTTGGGCCAAGTGGATAGCATGTCCTGTTTCCCAAGCCGATCACATAACGCTCTAATAATTCATGGCACATTTTATATTTACTTTATTACATCATATATCCTACTTACTTCTATATTCAGTATTTTTTTTACCATGTTATGATATTCAGTACTCACATCCTGTTATATATTTCCTGTTAATTTTGTCTTGTATTTCATTATGATTATCTCTTATAGAATTTGTCAATTCATATGGAACTGCTGTTAGTGTTTTGTACTTGCTCATTTTTCTGACAAAAAACCGTTGATATATTACAGATGATTCCGAGGCAAACTGCTCGACCTACTATGGGGTCGAGGTAGATGGAGACTTAGTCCAGGACTGTGACATGGTAGTTGAGCCATTAGACTTTGCACACCTGGACTAGTATAGTTTAGTTAGGTTTGCCTGGACTGCGATCCAGCTAGTATTTTCAGACTGTAGTATTTTATATTATATTTTGAGATTCTGTAATGTATTTATATCTCTGAGCTTGTGTTGGATCTTGAACTCATTTTCTGTTTTCACTTCTATCATATTTCTATTCTATGCTATCTATCTTAGTTTGTTCTTGTGATTGAGTTATGCCATATTATACCTCCGTACGGAGATGACAGGTACCCTTATATTTTGTCTAGTTGTAGTATTTATAGATGACCTATACAGCATTCTACTGCCGATTCTGCGGCGTAGGCTGGACGTACCCACGTTCTCGTGCCCTTCCTCAGGGTACGGGTTGTGACAGGATATGAAGACCCCACATCTATATCTGAACTCCTGGCACAAACACCTCGATCCCTAGGCTCTCTAAATCTGCTAATAAGTGACGATCCATCGTCAAACACATAGCTACCGGATACCTACTCAAGGCATCAGCAACCACGTTGGCGTTCCCTGGATGATACTGCAATAAAATATCAATGTCCTTCATCAACTCCAACCATCTGTGCTGCCTCATGTTGAGATCTTTCTGTGTAAACACATACTTCAAGATCTTGTGGTCTGTGAAGATCTTCACACGCTCTCCGTATAGATAGTGCTTCCATAACTTAAGAGCAAAGATAACTGTCGCCAACTCCAAATCATGGGTAGGGTAGTTCTTCTTATGCGAACGTAATTACATGGATGCATAGGCAATCACCTTCCCATGATGCTGTAAGATACTGTAAAAGCATGAAAAAGAATAGTAATTCATATGCGGCCCAGATTCAGCATGCGGCTCAAAAGCTTGAAGAGTTTTGTAACACCCTGTTTTCAGAATTTGGGGATTTTTAAAAAATTATTATTTTTATTATTTAATAATGGTGATTAGGGCATGATATGGTTTATAGTGATTATTAGTGTAATTAGAACCATCTTCTAAGTCATGCTAAGTCATGACTTATGACTTTGTGACTTTGTTAGTAAACCTTAGTGTAAACCCTAGTTTCTCTAAACTAGAAGTTGCCATGACCATGGGAACTTGACCATAGGCTTAGAATATCATTTTAGTGATTTTTGGCCATAGGGGTATTTTGGTAATTTTTAGGAATTTATTTGGAATTTAGTGGGATTAGTGAGATTTTACTATTCATGGACTTTTAGATTAGTGACTTGCTAATCCCTAACCTAATTACCCTAATCTATAGGTTAAACCCTAACCTAGAATAACTAAGGGGATTAGATATTCATGGTAGTCAAGCTATATAAATATCTAGATATTACTTATTGATATTTTGCTTAAATTATGCAAAATATCTAAACCCCTTTACAAAGTCTTTCCCTTAGCTTGCAAGCAAGCCAAGGACAACCTCCCCCAATGCCTTGGCCATGTTTGGCCGGCCAAGACCTCCCCCCCTTGGCATGACCCCCTTTCCTATATATTTTGATTAATTCATTGCATTTGCATTGAATTAAATTCATGAAAAATTGCCCTTTACTTCAAAAATCCATAACTCTCAACCTAGTGATCCAAATCACTTCAAACCTCTTGCATTGGGTTCCTACAACCTAGAGGGTGCTAAGGGAGGCTAGCAAGTTGGACACAAGGACTTGGACACACCCACAAGTGGACTTGGACACCCCCCCTCATTATTTAAATTTTTAAGGATTTTGCACATAGAGGTAAATATATTTAACCTAGTTATTTTACTAGTTTTTCTTCATTATTGCATGCATATAGTCATAATATGGTTGTGGGTAGAGTTTGGTGATTTCAGGGTTTGATTTGGTGTCGTGTCGGACACGTATCCCAATTTAATTACATTGTATTTTACTCACTGTTGCACACTGTCACATTGATGAGTACACACTGATTTGTAAAACTTTTTGAACCAAAACCTAGTCCTAGGTTTCCTAACCCTAACCCTGTGTCACTGTGCACATTTTAAGCTTGTGTCGTGTCCAAAACTGGACACAAAGCTCACTGGACACAACACTGTTTAGACACTGCAGTACACTGTAAATCCCCTGCTACCACCCCCTTAGTTCTCCCTCTACACGCCACTTGGACACGCCAAAATTGGCATAGAGCACGGGGCACTGACTGACAGGTCATCCCCAAAGTTTGGGATGACCTCGTGTCGTGCCGGACTCGGAATCGTCCCCGCAAGGGTCGTGCACTGCACTGCACAGCCGAGTTTTTGGCTCTGACACGGGTCTCGTGTCCCACGTACACGAGTCGTGGACACGTGTCAGGGTGACACGTATGTAGTAGACCCTAGGGCGAACCCCAGGACACGAGCACGAGGTGTGTCGTGTCCTGTGTTGCGTACACGAGACGCGTGCATCACTGCACGACGCGGTCTGAAACCACGTATTTCCCTCTCTGATACGCGTGTCGTGTCCTCTCTACACGACACGTGGACACAGTGCAGGGTGTTGGACACGTACCCTACCACTAGGTGAACATTCGTGCACGTGCACGAGACACGAGAGTGTCTGTGTCGTGTCCTAGGGTGAGTTGCACGCGTGCACGATACTGTGTGTGTGCGTGTGTATCAGGTTTACCCGAGTGGTTGTTTTGTGAGTTGGACACGTCGTGTCGTGTCTATACTCTGTGTCAGGCACCTAGGACACTAGTATATGTGTGGGGCTAGTGTTACCAACCTAGGGATACGAGTCTTAGCTCGTTTTAGTGTGAGAATTTGGGATTACCTATATTTCGAGTAAACAGTGCAAATATTCCAGTTTTTGTGTTTCCTTTCCAGTTTTTGACTTCGAGTTTCAAATCTATTTTTGATGTGATTAGTACATTGTATATATGTATTTTAGTGTATATATATATGTAGTACATATGTTATGTGTGTGTGTGTGAGTTTTTAGGGTGTTTGGATGTGTGTGTGTATAGTTATGTATATATATACATATCTATGTATATATGTTATGTGTGTGTGTGTTTGGGGGTTTGATTGTGGGTTCCAGGTTCTGGAATTTCCCCCCCCCCTGTCCTGATCTCTCACTCTCACTCACAGTCTCTCTCTCTCACACTCACTGTCTCACTCTCTCTCTCATTTCAGTCTCTCTCTCATCTCCTAGTCTCTCTCTCTCTCTTAACTATATATATATGTAATATATATAGGTTGATATATATATATAGATATATATATATATATATATATATATATGTATATATATAAAATACATTGTTTTAGGTCTCTTGTGTGTTATATATATATAAATATGTGAGTGGGGAGTTTGGGTATTGTATATATGGTATTCCATATAGGTATATAGATAATAGATTGTGTATATATATATAGATATATATATATATGTATAACCTCTAGTTATAGGTTTATGAGAAAACCTAGACTATTGGCCTATGGCCAGGATCACTAGCCTATGGTTTGGACTAGCCCTAATGACCCAAAACCCTGCTAGAAAACCCTTGTTGACTAAGGGTTGACCAAAGTCAACATTTGGTCAAAAGTGACCTAGTTAACCTAGAAATGACTAGGAATGACCTAAATCAACTAGTTTGACTAGTTTGACTAAAACCCTAACTAGTTTGACTAATATTGACTTAACTTTGACTAGTTTGACCAGAGTTGACCAAGAGTTGACTTTTGACCAGATTGACCTAGAATCATGTAGTTTGCATAGTAGACTTCATATTTACTATTTAGAATACATTGTGACTTGTATTGCTCTGATTAGGAGCCAGACACCTCTCCTCAGACAGTATATCCTCTTCAGACATTCAGTTATCAGGCGAGTACATTCTCTGACCGTTTCATACTTGTTCAGGCTTTACTTCTCGCTCTAGATTACTTTACTTGTTGCTGTCACGTTGGTAACACGGATTGGTACTATATGGATCTTTACATGAGATGTTATCCCCCTCGGGAGCATCGGGTACTTCATGTTATGTGTGTTTCACTATCATCATGTACTCCTATACTTCCATTATTCATGTGCACTCATGTGATCATGTACTCTCATGTTTACTGAGCCCTCATGTATACTATCATGTGCACCCTTTCATGGGCCCCATGTGATATCATGTACAATAACGTAACTTGTATAGATCCTTGTGTATTGATTGGGGAAACGGGAGAGTAGAAGTGGACATGTGAATAATTTCAAAGTAGTGTAATCATGTGCAAACTCAGTAGTATAATCATGTATAAATTCTAGCCATTCACATGCCTATCTTGTGCTCTACATCACTAGTCACTTACAGTTCTCTATATACAGTAGATATTTCATTACAACTATCTCTTTTACAGCGTATATTTCCTTTCAGCAGTTCATGTATCTTACTCTATTGCCTGTATCGTATTTCCTAACCTGATATGCACTGCGTGAGATGTATTGTGCTCGTTCCCGTCCTGATTGGACCTGTTGAAAATATTACAGAGAATGAGGATGAGGCCCTGGTGACTACCTATTATGGAGCAGGACTAGATGATACTTATGTTGTGGACCCTCAGCAGGATCCACCTGCAGCTGAGGATATTGCCCCAGTAGTCTAGACCAGTTTAGTCTAGGCAGTCTTTTCTATATTTACTTTTTGTCTCACATTCTGAGTTGTATTTTGAGATGTGGAGATGTATAGACTCTTAGACTTATTGTATTATGAGTTGACATTCTGGATGTTATGTATCCTAGACACTTAGACTTATTTTATCTATGCTATGGTTCTCTTGAGTTACTATCTATCTTCTGTCTTTCATTCTTCTACCCTAGATGTGATTGAGATGTATATTGTTATGTCACCTCCATTCGGAGAGTATAAACTGTACAGGTATTTTTATATTGTTAGATGATTGACCTAGGACAGCGTTCTACCGCCGACACTGCGGCATAGGCTGGGCGTTGTTACGTTCTCGTACCCTAACAGTGGGTGCGGGTCGTGACACGTTTTTAGTGGTGGCCCATGCAGGTCACGAGTTTATGTAGTGGTATTCGAACTAGAGTATCACTACAGCCTGCGATAGGATTTGAGGGATAGGCTTAGTGAGAGTGGATACTCAATCACTGCTAGGATACTTTGAGAGATTCCTGGGATGACCCTTGAGAATCTCATTTGAAATTACGATTTAAACTCCTTTTCCCTTGATTGAATTTGATTTTGGAGGATTCACTGTAGAACTTTGAATCCTGGTATTAGTTGATGATTTTGAAATTTTTTTTAGTTGGTGATTTTAATTTCTTGTGTTAGATTAATATCCTTATTTTAGGGTACTCAATCGCATTAGGAAAACTCTTAACTGGATTCCTGCCATCTAAATTCCTGTTGAAGGTTTGCTTCCTTGAATAACTGTCCTCCCTTGAATTATCATTTTATATCTCAGTATTGATTCCTTGTTTGATCTGTCTTCAGGATGGGTATGGAGACACGATCTCATCGTCTCGATCAGGGAGATACCACTGAGGGGTCTACCACTCCTCGTCCTGATCAGCAGGGCCCCGAGACTGCAGTTCCTGTTGTGCCAGCTCAGGCTAGGATATCTGCAGCCTATGGGAGTGCACCTCTCCCTACTCTGAGACCTTCTTCTGTCGTCCCGAACGTTCTTCAGCAGCAGTCGTCATCAGGATCAGAGGACGTGGCACGGTTGTTCTCCTTCTTCCAGCAGATAGTGGAAACTCAGCGGCAACAGTTGTTCAAGAGGGGATGGGACGCTCGTGGTACCAGCAGCAGTAGAGGCCAGGCCAAGAGGCCCCATGTGCAGTTTCAGCAGACGCAGACCCCAGTGGGAGTTCAGCAAGTGCAGCATCAGTATCGGGGTCAGGACCCGAAGACAATCAGTTGTCCCTATTGCAAGAAGTCGGGACATGGATGGGGTGAGTGCAGGAAGAGGTTGGGCCGGTGCCTAATATGTGGGGCAGCGGACCACCAGCTGAGGGAGTGTTCCCAGTACACAGGCAGAGTAGCACAGGGAGCAGCACCAGGAGCAGGAGCCAAGGCTCCGGTAGGACAGCAGCAGAGAGGACCGTTACAGCCACAGCAGCAGAGATTTATGCAGTTTCAGCAACAGGCTGGAAGAGGTCAGCAGGGGCGTGCTTACGCCATGACAGTTGAGGATGGCCAGGCAGTTGGCAATGTGCTTGCAGGTTCTGTCCTTCTAAATTCCATTCCCACCTTACTTCATTATATCTATCTTAAAATCAAATTTCATCTGCTCCTACCTGTTCTTTATTAGTGATCAGTTTTGACCTGGTTGTTCTTTTGTTTTTGTCGATTGTTTGTTTGTTTCTTTATCTCTTACTTAGGAGTAGGAGTAGGAGTAGCTTTAGCTATTAATATAATTCTTGACTAACTCTTTTGTCAAGAATTTTCCTCTTAAATAAATTAATTTATGTGTTATGCCTTTTGACTTAGAGTTGATAGAGTAGCTCTGACCATAGAATGGTGACCCTTTTTGCCCTGTGATTATTGTTTCCTTATCTTTCTAAATCTATGCCCATGACCAGGACTATGTATCTTCTTTCATCATTCCACCCTTACTTATATCTTATGCTACAAATTTATCCTTAGTTTTACAAGCTTATCCTTTTTCGAGCTTGATCATGATATATTTTATTGGGTGCGCACCCACTAACATATTGTCTAATCAGAACCGGCGCATGATGGTCTGATCAACCTATTGCATTTTGGTTCGCCTTTTCATATATTAATCTACGTGGATGGAGACACAGTTAAACTTACCCTAGAATCTTATCCACAACAGCCTTGACAATTTTTCTTGGAATTATTTTATTGCCTATGAACCTCGTATTCGTATCCAATTGAATTAAAATTTAATCATGACATGGATCTTCATCATTGGATGCCCGTGCTCATACTTGATTTCATTGATTTCCCATCTTGCCCAATCTCGATTTATCCTAAAATTGATCAACTTAGATCATGTCAAGACAAAAATCTATTTGTGATTGTTTGTACCTAAATTTTCAATTTTCTTTTATGGAATGGTAACTTTAATGATTTCTTCCTTGTTAATGACCCATTTTCATATAGGAGGGTAGACGACCCTATAGTCTTGATAATTGTTGTTCCCTTACCTTCCCAATTTGGACACCTTAGATTGCTTGAACGTTTTGATACCATAGGACAGTATTGATCTAGAATGACTAGTACACCTAGATGAGACCACAGACTTTCCCATTTAACCTGTCCCCCCTGGTACCACTATTGCATCACAAATTCTGGTTAAAATTAGGCCTTAGACCCTTCCCACTCTAAATTATGATCCCCGTAGACACATTACCGTGACTTTTAAATTTGGAGCACAAGATTAGTTGTTTTCTAAAAACTGACTTCACATACATGACCTAGACATGACATACTACTCCCATGACCTTAGTGTCCCACCCAGGCATACCATTGTGTGCTTCATTTGCTTAGTACGATTTTCCTGACCCGAGACTACATCCTGAATTACCCCATGGAGTTACTTTTGGCTTCGATTTAAATTAAGGACACCTTATGACCTAAAACTGCCAGCCAATTCTTAGACATGACCCAGTATAGGTCTACTACCCCTACTTTGCTTATTGACCTTGTATGTTGCCTAGGTAGTGGCTTTGTCCTTGAGTATTGGAGGTTTGACCTAGAAGGAGTACGACCATCTAAATTTCGAGGACGAAATTATTTTAAGGTGGGTAGACTTGTAACACCCTATTTTCAGAATTTGGGGATTTTTGAAAAATTATTATTTTTATTATTTAATAATGGTGATTAGGGCATGATATGGTTTATAGTGATTATTAGTGTAATTAGAACCATCTTCTAAGTCATGCTAAGTCATGACTTATGACTTTGTGACTTTGTTAGTAAACCTTAGTGTAAACCCTAGTTTCTCTAAACTAGAAGTTGCCATGACCATGGGAACTTGACCATAGGCTTAGAATATCATTTTAGTGATTTTTGGCCATAGGGGTATTTTGGTAATTTTTAGGAATTTATTTGGAATTTAGTGGGATTAGTGAGATTTTACATTCATGGACTTTTAGATTAGTGACTTGCTAATCCCTAACCTAATTACCCTAATCTATAGGTTAAACCCTAACCTAGAATAACTAAGGGGATTAGATATTCATGGTAGTCAAGCTATATAAATATCTAGATATTACTTATTGATATTTTGCTTAAATTATGCAAAATATCTAAACCCCTTTACAAAGTCTTTCCCTTAGCTTGCAAGCAAGCCAAGGACAACCTCCCCCAATGCCTTGGCCATGTTTGGCCGGCCAAGACCTCCCCCCCTTGGCATGACCCCCTTTCCTATATATTTTGATTAATTCATTGCATTTGCATTGAATTAAATTCATGAAATATTGCCCTTTACTTCAAAAATCCATAACTCTCAACCTAGTGATCCAAATCACTTCAAACCTCTTGCATTGGGTTCCTACAACCTAGAGGGTGCTAAGGGAGGCTAGCAAGTTGGACACAAGGACTTGGACACACCCACAAGTGGACTTGGACACCCCCCCTCATTATTTGAATTTTCAAGGATTTTGCACATAGAGGTAAATATATTTAACCTAGTTATTTTACTAGTTTTTCTTCATTATTGCATGCATATAGTCATAATATGGTTGTGGGTAGAGTTTGGTGATTTCAGGGTTTGATTTGGTGTCGTGTCGGACACGTATCCCAATTTAATTATATTGTATTTTACTCACTGTTGCACACTGTCACATTGATGAGTACACACTGATTTGTAAAACTTTTTGAACCAAAACCTAGTCCTAGGTTTCCTAACCCTAACCCTGTGTCACTGTGCACATTTTGAGCTTGTGTCGTGTCCAAAATTGGACACAAAGCTCACTGGACACAACACTGTTTAGACACTGCAGTACACTGTAAATCCCCTGCTACCACCCCCTTAGTTCTCCCTCTACACGCCACTTGGACACGCCAAAATTGGCATAGAGCACGGGGCACTGACTGACAGGTCATCCCCAAAGTTTGGGATGACCTCGTGTCGTGTCGGACACGGAATCATCCCCGCAAGGGTCGTGCACTGCACTGCACAGCCGAGTTTTTGGCTCTGACACGGGTCTCGTGTCCCACGTACACGAGTCGTGGATACGTGTCAGGGTGACAAGTGTGTAGTAGACCCTAGGGCGAACCCCAGGACACGAGCACGAGGTGTGTCGTATCCTGTGTTGCATACACGAGACGCGTGCATCACTGCACGACGCGGTCTGAAACCACGTATTTCCCTCTCTGATACGCGTGTCGTGTCCTCTCTACACGACACGTGGACACAGTGCAGGGTGTTGGACACGTACCCTACCCCTAGGTGAACATTCGTGCACGTGCACGAGACACGAGAGTGTCTGTGTCGTGTCCTAGGGTGAGTTGCACGCGTGCACGATACTGTGTGTGTGCGTGTGTATCAGGTTTACCCGAGTGGTTGTTTTGTGAGTTGGACACGTCGTGTCGTGTCTATACTCTGTGTCAGGCACCTAGGACACTAGTATATGTGTGGGGCTAGTGTTACCAACCTAGGGATACGAGTCTTAGCTCGTTTTAGTGTGAGAATTTGGGATTACCTATATTTCGAGTAAACAGTGCAAATATTCCAGTTTTTGTGTTTCCTTTCCAGTTTTTGACTTCGAGTTTCAAATCTATTTTTGATGTGATTAGTACATTGTATATATGTATTTTAGTGTATATATATATGTAGTACATATGTTATGTGTGTGTGTGAGTTTTTAGGGTGTTTGGATGTGTGTGTGTATAGTTATGTATATATATACATATCTATGTATATGTTATGTGTGTGTGTGTTTGGGGGTTTGATTGTGGGTTCCAGGTTCTGGAATTTCCCCCCCCCTGTCCTGATCTCTCACTCTCACTCACAGTCTCTCTCTCTCACACTCACTGTCTCACTCTCTCTCTCATTTCAGTCTCTCTCTCATCTCCTAGTCTCTCTCTCTCTCTTAACTATATATATATGTAATATATATAGGTTGATATATATATATAGATATATATATATATATATATATATATGTATATATATAAAATACATTGTTTTAGGTCTCTTGTGTGTTATATATATATAAATATGTGAGTGGGGAGTTTGGGTATTGTATATATGGTATTCCATATAGGTATATAGATAATAGATTGTGTATATATATAGATATATATATATGTATAACCTCTAGTTATAGGTTTATGAGAAAACCTAGACTATTGGCCTATGGCCAGGATCACTAGCCTATGGTTTGGACTAGCCCTAATGACCCAAAACCCTGCTAGAAAACCCTTGTTGACTAAGGGTTGACCAAAGTCAACATTTGGTCAAAAGTGACCTAGTTAACCTAGAAATGACTAGGAATGACCTAAATCAACTAGTTTGACTAAAACCCTAACTAGTTTGACTAATATTGACTTAACTTTGACTAGTTTGACCAGAGTTGACCAAGAGTTGACTTTTGACCAGATTGACCTAGAATCATGTAGTTTGCATAGTAGACTTCATATTTACTATTTAGAATACATTGTGACTTGTATTGCTCTGATTAGGAGCCAGACACCTCTCCTCAGACAGTATATCCTCTTCAGACATTCAGTTATCAGGCGAGTACATTCTCTGACCGTTTCATACTTGTTCAGGCTTTACTTCTCGCTCTAGATTACTTTACTTGTTGCTGTCACGTTGGTAACACGGATTGGTACTATATGGATCTTTACATGAGATGTTATCCCCCTCGGGAGCATCGGGTACTTCATGTTATGTGTGTTTCACTATCATCATGTACTCCTATACTTCCATTATTCATGTGCACTCATGTGATCATGTACTCTCATGTTTACTGAGCCCTCATGTATACTATCATGTGCACCCTTTCATGGGCCCCATGTGATATCATGTACAATAACGTAACTTGTATAGATCCTTGTGTATTGATTGGGGAAACGGGAGAGTAGAAGTGGACATGTGAATAATTCCAAAGTAGTGTAATCATGTGCAAACTCAGTAGTGTAATCATGTATAAATTCTAGCCATTCACATGCCTATCTTGTGCTCTACATCACTAGTCACTTACAGTTCTCTATATACAGTAGATATTTCATTACAACTATCTCTTTTACAGCGTATATTTCCTTTCAGCAGTTCATGTATCTTACTCTATTGCCTGTATCGTATTTCCTAACCTGATATGCACTGCGTGAGATGTATTGTGCTCGTTCCCGTCCTGATTGGACCTGTTGAAAATATTACAGAGAATGAGGATGAGGCCCTGGTGACTACCTATTATGGAGCAGGACTAGATGATACTTATGTTGTAGACCCTCAGCAGGATCCACCTGCAGCTTAGGATATTGCCCCAGTAGTCTAGACCAGTTTAGTCTAGGCAGTCTTTTCTATATTTACTTTTTGTCTCACATTCTGAGTTGTATTTTGAGATGTGGAGATGTATAGACTCTTAGACTTATTGTATTATGAGTTGACATTCTGGATGTTATGTATCCTAGACACTTAGACTTATTTCATCTATGCTATGGTTCTCTTGAGTTACTATCTATCTTCTGTCTTTCATTCTTCTACCCTAGATGTGATTGAGATGTATATTGTTATGTCACCTCCATTCGGAGAGTATAAACTGTACAGGTATTTTTATATTGTTAGATGATTGACCTAGGACAGCGTTCTACCGCCGACACTGCGGCGTAGGCTGGGCGTTGTTACGTTCTCGTACCCTAACAGTGGGTGCGGGTCGTGACAAGTTTTATGTGGCTCGGAAAGTCCCAGAGAGCCGCATGCGGCTCAGGAATTTTATACGGCTCAGGAAGAGCCACGTGGCCTCATACGGCTCAAAACAGGCCGATTACAGCTGGCCATAATTACTCCCTGCAACTGGTCATTAAATGCTCTGACATAAAGTGACAGTTCTGACAGCTCTGACATAATGAAGAGACGCGTCATGCTAATCAAAAGACGAGAAAATCTCTGAGATAGCTGGCACAGTTCACAAAGTCCAAAGAAGTTCTCTATGCGGACCGCCTGGGCCACCCTTATGCGGCTCGGTTGTGGGGGCCACCCTTATGCGGTTCAGTTGGGGGGGGGGATATCCTTATGCGGCTCGGTTGTGAGGCCATCCTCATGCGGCTTAGCTGTGAGGCCATCCTCATGCGGCTCGGCTGTGAGGCCATCCTCATGCAGCTCGGGTGTGAGGCTATTCTCATGCGGATCAGTTGTGAGTCCACCCTCATGCGGCTCAATTACCAGACCACACTCATACGGCTCTGCCAGGATGCCCCGTTTATGCGGCTCGTATCATAATGGCAGTTGGGACATGTGGCAGAAGATTGACTAAGACTTATCCACTCGGATTTATAGCAACCAACAAATCATAACAATGCAGATTCATTGCAACCAACACAACAGCCCAGATTGATTTCCAACAAACAGATCAAGGTTAATCTTAACCAATCCCCAACCGCCCACTTTTCAAGGCGCAGTTACTGTACATCCTACTCATCACAAATTCCTATAAATAGTAAGGTGCTATTCCCTTGTACACACACACAGAGAAAAGCACATACAGAGAGTAACACACAGAGACCCAGAGCAATCCGAGCAGAGAGAGAGAGAGAGCTTTTCTTCGCCGGAGCCATGGTTGCGTTCTATCGTCCAAGGAGTAAGGCATAGTTGATATCACTTTCCCGTGCCTCTACCGTCACCCCCCAGTATCAAAAACTAAAAAATTATACTTAGATTGCTTTTCCTAGGTTTTGTTTCTAGGTGTCACGCCTCGATTCCGTCGAATCGATAGTTGTCCCCCAGGCGTGATGTCGTGCGAACCTAATTTGCTATCACACAAGGCATAGTCATAAGGCAATCCGAGACACGAGATCTAAGAGAGTACGCAGACAAATTGAATCACACAATAAGTAAAGGAACTTGATTCTTTTATTGATAATGAACATCATTTACAGACTCCGGTACAAGACTCATTGCCGCGCGGGCTACAACATGACTTGATTACAAAAGAGTGCCGTTGAAGGAAGTGCGACAGCTTTTAGTAAATTTTGACACGTCGAAGTTAGAACTTCTCGGTGCTGCAGGTGAGAGCACGGGCGCCTCTGGTTCGGCTTCGTTGGATGGAACCGCAGGCTGGGTCATGGCAGGCGTCATCGTTGAATTATTGTTATTGCCCACGACCGACTGTACGATTTGCTTATTTAGCCGTATCGTTGCGATAAACATTAATCGATTCATTCATTGCTTTGATTAGGCTAAGTGGAATTCCATAAGGAACATGTTTTCTATTTCCAATACCAGCAGTTAATAACCAGTGTTTCATGAAGAATCGTGCCATGATTTCTTTGATTCTACACTATTATGACAAGCATTTATTTTACTTCACATATTGAGTTTTGAAGTAGAGAGACGAGACGAAGGAGGTCAGCCACTCGCCTTAGGCTTGCTTCAAGCGAGCGACCGATTGGCTGCGCTGTCGTCGCCTATGCGATCACCTGCAATCGCATAAGCAACTGATTATTATACTGTGTATTTCAAGGAATTTCGATATGAATGCGAGCTCGAAAATGCATCACAAAAATCCATCGAAAACATTCACGAAAAGCGCATTCACGAAAATGAAAGCCAAAGCCAAATCAAGTACGGCATGAAAACCAGAGCAACGGGATGTCTCTCCCGACTCAGCCGCAGAGCCAATCCTCGAGGCGCAACCCGCTGAATATGGGACTTGGTTCCGAAGAAGCCATTACATAACGTGGAATGGATCTTAATTCAACCGTTTTCGTTCGATCGACTCGGCCGATTCCGACCTATCGGTCCCGACCGAATCGATAGCGACAGTGTTCCTTTCTCGCGTACCCCGTGGACGGAGACGGGGCACGATGTAGGGACGGGGCACTATACCATAACCAACTAATAAAAAGTTTCATCCTCGAAACTTAAAGATGGAACCTACCTCTAAGAGAACAATGAAGGAAAATTTTCCCTCATCTCCGATTCAAGCTCCCACGTCGACTCTTCGACCGAGTGGTTCTTCCAGAGGACGCGGACAAGAGGGATCGCTCGATTGTGCAGCAGCTTATCCTTACGTTCAATGATTTGAACTGGCTCTTCGATGTTGGATAAGCCGAACTTTAGCTCCAGCTCGCCAAAGTCTACCACATGGCTCGGATCGTACACGTACTTCCGCAGTTGAGAGACATGGAAGACATTGTGAACACCTTCAAGCACCGGCGGTAGGGCAATTTTGTAGGCCACTGGCGTGACCCGTTCAAGTATTTCGAACGGCCCAACGAATCTCGGACTCAAGTTTTATTTCGTACCGAACCGAGTAACTCCCCGCATGGGCGATACTTTGATAAATACGTGATCGCCTATTTGAAACTCGAGCGATCGACGATGAATGTCCGTATAGCTTTTCTGACGACTCTGCGCGGTCTTTAATCTTTCCCGAATGAGCTGAATCTTCTGTACGGTCTGTTCAACCAGTTCTGGACCGAGAATCTGCCGCTCTCCGACTTCGTCCCAGCAAATGGGTGATCGGTACTTACGCCCGTACAAGGCTTCATACGGCGCCATTTGAATGCTGGATTGATAGCTATTATTGTATGCAAATTCGGCCAGAGGTAGATGATTGTCCCAGCTTGATTTGAAGTCAATTGTGCAGAGTCGTAGCATGTCTTCGAGAATCTGATTGACGCGCTCCATTTGGCTGTCGGTCTGAGGATGGTAAGTGTAATACCTGTGTTCGTATTACATATTTCTGAAATACGTGTACGTATTTATTCTTGTATTGTATAATTCTATGTTTAGTTTTCTTCTTGGCTTGGCTTGGTTTACTCTCGGTTTGGGTTGGCTTGGTTCGGCCAGCCCAATGCTTGGTTCATCATGGGCCAAGGGTGGAATACCTTAGCCTATGCTTCTCCTTCATTTCCACCACAACCCCCCCTCTTTATTATCCCTACCAACCTTCTCTCTCCTCCATAATTCTCATTTACTTCTCTTTCTCCCACCATTACTCTTCTCCACCAACCAAGAACACCATAGGCAAGTGCAACTTGCTTCCACAAGAGAACTCCTTTTGATGGTTTCATTAGCTTCTCCTCATGATTCTAAACCACATTAGAACTTGTCATTTTCCATTTTGCGGCTTTAATTCTTGTAGATCTAGAGTCATGCTATTTTCGGATTTTGGTGTTTTGATTTATCAAACTTGCTTGTTTTCAAGTTTTGATGGTTCCATGTTGTGGAAAATTTCATTCTACCCAATTTTGACCTTTGGAAAGTTGGATTCGGACTTGTTTTGACCAAGATATGGACTGTTGAAGCTTAGATTCAACTTTAGAGTTCTTGCTGTTCTTGCCATTTGGAGAAGACAGTGAACAGTGAGCTAGCTTTTAGCTTACGCCACTGACTTGGGTACGCTGCTCTTTAGCGAGCGTACGCTGACTTGGGTACGCTGCTCTTTAGCGAGCGTACGCTGACTTGGGTACGCTGCTCTTTAGCGAGCGTACGCTGACTTGGGTATGCTGCTCTTTTGCGAGCGTACGCTAGCCTTGATACGCTGACTATTGGCAGTGTGTCTGATGCGTACGCTAGCGTGAGCGGGCCCTAGACCCTTTCGTACGCTAGCTCAAGCGTACGCAGTCTTGAGCGTACGCTAGCTTGAGCGTACGCTGACCTGTAGCTTGAGCGTGCCCTGGTGTACGCTGACCCTTGCGTACGCTTCCCATTGAAAGTGTATGGACCCTTTGGTACGCTAGCTCGAGCGTATGCAGACCTGATGCGTGCGCTAGCTTGAGCGTACGCGTGCCTTGGTACGCTAGCTTAAGCGAGCAAGGCGTACGCTGGCCTGAGCGTAGCTTGCACTGAGCGTATGGCCTTTGGCTGACTTGGCCTTATGTCAGCGTGTCAGATTTGGTTTTATTTTCCTTAGGCTTGGCTCTTCTATAGCGTGTCAGATTTGGTTTTATTTTGTCCTGAACTTGATAATTGCGAATTTACTTGATATGTTTGGAATTGATAACTGAGTCTGACACGATAGTGACCCGTCGTGGTGCACTCCTGACATGAGTAACCTAATATGACCTGATAGTGGCCCGTCGTGGCGCACTCCTGATTAGTACACTTGACCTGATAACCTGACATGTTATATCTTGATAAGCTGTTGCGACGGCTACTTGACATGACATGATCTGTATAATAACCTGGACACTGTGGGCGATTGTGCTTGTATAAATTAACCAGTCCTGTCTTGCATCATGTCTAGGATGGGACTCCTGAGTACCACGGTCAGGAGCACCCACTAAAATGGACTAAGACTAATAACTAGATTAATACATTAGTCATGACGAGATTTTCCAGCTACAGGTAATCCTGTTACCTGGGCACGCCTTGGGATCTGTAGCCTGCCGTCGAGTAGGGCACATTTCCAGCACACTGTCATGTGTTGCACCCTTCAAGCTACCTAAGGGTACATTCGTTTCCTGGACGATGTACCCACCTGAATTCAACTCTAATCTTTTAACCCGGGGAACCTGGATGGTCTGCAGGGCTTGTGGCTGTGGAATAATCTCACTGCATCTTGTTAGTAATTAGGCTTGTGACAACCCTAGTTAGTTAAAGTATCAAGCCGTAATTCTTGCTTGGCCGTGAAGTGATTGGATGGAGTCTAATCAGTCTAGTCTTGCCCTGATCCTGTTCCAGATTATTGAATGACCAGAATGCTTGTATTTATTTTACCGATAAATGGTGGGAATTCCAAGCTCTGTTCAGACGAAGGGTTACAACCCCGGTCCTTGTTTGGTTTACGGGTTGTAACCTGGCTATCTGAATAGTTCCATGGTTATCTCGTCGTATATCATCCTGATGTATTTTCTTATTCCCAGTTCCTACTTTTATTCCAGTTCTTACTTTTATTTATATCTTTTGCAGATTGCTGGTTTTAGTTCTTAAGTGAAGCCCCTTTGTGGTACTTGCTCTTTCTGGGGTCTGACCCAGCTGGTTTTGTATGGCCAAATTTCAGAGCAGCTCCAGAGGATCTACCGACCTTCCAGCCAGATGGTAGCCACTAGATGGAACCCTGGCAATGAGTGGGTTATTTTTGGCTCTCCCACTCTATTGTAAACATATTCTTTTGAGGCGTTTAGCCGACGAGCACCTGTTTAGCTCGATTGCACTTACTTACTGTCTGCCTACGGGCTGTAACATGATTAACAGATCCTAGGGTTGATCATGTATGACTAAACTCTTGCTAGTCCTGACATTTTGTAACGACTAGCTTCATAATCAGCTGAATATGTAATGTTTGGGATGCCTTACTATTGTATATTTAATGATCATACATCTTGTGACTTTTACTTACTTGCTTATGATTGAGACACTAGGCTTGTTCATGACCTTAAGAGACTGCTGGCTTGTAGATAAACCCTCATGTATCCTAGACAGCCGTGACCGTATAGCGAGGTGGGTTGCACTTCAATATACGCAACTGGCTATGTCTGCCCCCGCTCTCCAGTATTCTGGTTCTGGGGCGTGACATGGTTTTAGTGGTGGCCCATGCAGGTCTTGTAAATCAAGATATGTGAGGGTTTACTGAATAGATGTCTCAATCAGTATTCGTCCTTGATCTCTGCTCGTATCTTCTGAATCCCTGGATTCTTGTCCTGATCATATGCTTATATCGTTGATCTGTCCTGGTCCTTCCTTATTGTTCCCCATGTCGTCTTCTTCAGCAGCATTGTTCGTGGCCCTACCGACCAGCAAGGCGGAGCACCTCCCGCGGACCAGCAGCAACCTGGAGATCAAGTCCAGCATTCCGGAGTAGCCTCCAGAGTCGTGCCTTCTGACGGAGAGCCACCAGTCCAGCCAGTTCAGCCTGCCGAGCCTGATGATGGCACTTTGGTAGGACTCGTCAGGACCTTGATAGCTTCTCAAGATCGTCGTGGAGATGCCTTACAACAAGCAGTGGCGGATGCTTTGACCAGAGGCGGTCATCCAGGGAACAGCGCGGCCAACAGCTTCAAGCGCTAGAACCCTCCATTCTTTGACGGTAGTGAAGATGATATCGCAGCAGATGCTTGGCTTCAGGACACAGAGGTGGTTCTAGAAGCAGCCAAGACTCCAGAGAATGAAAAGGTAGCCGTGGTGCGCTTACAGCTATTAGATCTTGCCCGCAGCTGGTGGGCAGCGCAGGCCATTGGATTAGTAGTAACTATTGCTTGGACAGTATTCAGGGAGAGATTCCAGACCAAATATTTCGATGCCGTGGCTCGGTATGATCTGCAGACGAGGTTTACCAATCTGAAGCAAGGAGGCAGGACGGTCGACGGATATGCGGCCGAGTTTTCCAGACTCGGTCGGTTTGCTCCCACCTTGGTGGCAACCGAGTATGATAGAGCCCAGCGTTTCCAGCAGGGACTTCACCTGGAGATATTGTTGGCAGTTAAGCAGTTTGAGCATCAGACTTTTGATGCAGTCTTGAGAGCAGCTAGGAGGCATGAGTATACCTCCCAGAGGATTATGGATAGGACCGGAGGTCGGAAGAGATCTCACGGCCAGATGAATCAGTCTTCAGCACCGGCCCCGGCGGCCAGGGCTTTGACTATTGGAGCTCCAAGGCGAGCGGCCTCGGTAACGTCGGTTCAGCATTCAACTCCGATGTACCCTCAGCAACAGAAGCAGAAACAGTCTTCCGCAGTGGGATGTTCTCATTGTGGGAAGCCAGGCCATGTGGTGGCAGAGTGCCGTAGGGCACAGGGATTGTGTCTGGCTTGTCGATCACCAGACCATAGGGTTGGATCCTGCCCGAATAGGGATGGTTCATCATCGTCCAACCTTTCTAGCTCTTCGGTAAGAGGACCAGCTCCGGTCCAGCAGCAGCAGTACCCATTGCCGAGGCCCTTGCCGCCTCAGACCCAAGTGTTCCAGCAGCAGAACCCCCAGCAGTATGTTCAAGCCCAAGCCCAGAGTCAGAGTAGGCAGCGAGGAATCCAGCAGAGGGGACCAGCATCCCGAGGGCATGGTCAGGCCATGATGAAGACCATGGAGGAAAGATTGGCACCAGGAGAGATAGTGGCAGGTACTATTCTCGTCAACTCCTTTCCAGCTTCAGCTTTATTTGATTCTGGTGTATCGCATTCATTTATGTCTGCACGATTCGCGACATGGATAGGACTGGAGCCCGAGTCATTATCAGTAAGACTCAATACACTTACTGGTAACGGACTTGTGGGAGTAGATAGAGTATTTTCCTCGTATCGGATCGTAGTTAGCGGTAGTGAATTTCCCGCTAGGTTGATAGAGTTCCCGATGGCCGATTATGATGTGGTCCTAGGGATGGATTGGTTGAGGAACCAGTATGCTAGGATAGACTGCCACATTGGCAGGGTTGTTTTTAGCATTCTAAGCGAGCCGGAGTTTTCTTTCTCCCGAGGCGAAGTTGAGTCAACTCCTCCAGTATTGCGGATGGCAGTAGCAGCAGTTCAGTTGTCCAGGATAGTCGAGGAGTTTCCAGATATTTTCCCAGAAGAACTTCCAGGTATGCCTCCGGAGCGGGAGATCGAGTTCACTATAGACTTGATTCCCGGAACAGCCCCAGTGTCAGAGAGAGTCTACAGGATGGCGCCATCAGAGTTGGAGATATTGTACAAGATGATTGAAGAACTTAGAACCAAGGGATTCATTCGTGCTAGTGGATTGCCTTGGGGAGCCCCGATGCTTCTTGTGAAAAAGAAGGATGGTACGTCTAGGTTATGTGTTGATTACCGTACCTTGAACTCAGTGACAATCAAGAACAGATACCCTCTCCCGAGGATAGATGACTTGTTTGATCAACTCAAGGGGGCTTCAGTATTCTCGAAGATTGATTTGCGTTCAAGATATCACCAGATCAGAGTCAGAGAGCAGGACATCCCGAAGACAGCTTTTAGATCGAGATATGGGTATTGGGAATTCCTTGTTATGCCTTTTGGAGCAACCAATACGCCGGCAGTATTCATGGACCTCATGAATCACATCTTCATGCCTTACTTGGATCAGTTTGTGATTGTGTTCTTGGATGACATTCTGGTCTACAGCAAGAGTGAGGCTGAGCATGAGCAGCATCTCCGTATAGTTCTTCAGATCCTCAGAGAGCACCAGTTATATGCCAAGTTCAGTAAATGCGAGTTCTGGCTCGATCGTATTTCGTACTTGGGTCATATCATCACTCGAGAAGGAGTAGAAGTGGATCCCCAGAAGATTGTGGCTATTGAGTCGTGGCCAGTGCCCAGCACAGTTGCAGAGGTTCGCAGTTTTCTTTGATTGGCCGGCTACTATCGACGGTTTGTTTCGGATTTTGCTCGAATTTTAGCGCCATTGACCCAGTTGACCCACAAGGATGCGCAGTTTGCTTGGACGGCAGAGTGTCAGAGTTCTTTTGAGCAGTTGAAGCGAGGCCTGATAACAGCTCCTATTCTCACGCTTCCAGATGGGACCGGAGGATTCTCAGTGTATTGTGATGCTTCGGGCAGAGGCCTAGGATGTGTTCTGATGCAACATGGGAAGGTAATAGCTTATGCGTCACGACAACTTCGTGATCATGAGAGGAATTACCCAACCCATGACTTGGAGCTGGCAGCAGTGGTGTTTGTACTTAAGTTGTGGAGGCACTACTTGTATGGAGACAGGGTGGAGATTTTCACCGACCACAAGAGCCTGAAGTATGTTTTCACCCAGAAGGATCTTAACATGCGTCAGAGGATGGCTGGAGCTACTTGTGGATTATGATTTCAACCTGCAGTATCATCCTGGAAAGGCCAATGTCGTAGCAGATGCATTGAGCAGGAGAGCGGGAGTTTATTTTCTAACAGCACAACTAGAGCTGTTAGCAGATCTTCAGAAGATGGGTATTGAAGTTGTTCTCCCTTCCAGTGTGGCATTGATGGCCAATATGCAAGTTCAGTCCACTATAGTCGAGAGGATCAGGATGGCACAGTCAGCAGATTCCAATCTTCAGCGACTCAGAGCAGAGTGCGAGGCAGGACGAAGACCAGAGTTATGCATTCATGAGGATGGTACACTTTGACATGGTAAGCATCTTTGTGTACCCAGCAAAGATATCCGGTAGGAGATCATGTCAGAAGTGCACAGTTCACAGTATTCCATCCATTCCGGCAGTACGAAGATGTACCGTGATATCCGGCAGCATTTCTGGTGGAATGGCATGAAGCGGGAGATAGCTCGGTTTGTCTCTCGATGTTTGGTTTGCCAACAAGTTAAAGCCGAACATCAGAGACCGGCTGGACTTCTTCAGCCCTTACCGATTCTAGAATGGAAGTGGGAGCATGTGACCATAGATTTTGTGACTGGACTACCTAGGTCCCCAGCTGGTAGAGATGCTATCTGGTTTATAGTTGATCGGCTCACGAAAGTGGCTCACTTTCTTCCATTCAGAGTTGGTCAGAAGACGGCTCAGCTAGCAGAGATGTACCTCAGGCAGATTGTCAGATTGTACGGTGTGCCAGTCAGTATCACCTCGGACCGAGATTCAACATTTACGTCGCACTTTTGGCGTAGCTTACAAGAGAGTTTGGGAACTCATCTCCAGTTCAGTTCAGCATATCACCCGCAGACAGATGGCCAGTCGAAACGCACGATCCAGACTCTTGAAGACATGTTGTGGTCTTGCACACTTGACTTCGGTGGTTCATGGGTAGATCACTTGCACCTAGTAGAATTCTCGTACAACAACAGTTTCCAGGCCAGTATCCAGATGGCACCGTTCGAGGCACTGTATGGTAGGAAGTGCAGATCCCCGCTAGCCTGGGATGATGTTGGAGAGAGACAGATGCTCGGTCCAGAAATGATTGCCCAGACAGTTGAAGTGGTCAGGCGAGTCAGAGATCATCTTCGAGTTGCCCAAGATCGCCAGCGCCATTGGGCCGATTCTCATCGGTGCCCTCTCGAGTTTTCGGTCGGCGATCATGTATTCCTGAGGATTTTGCCTAACCGTGGCGTCATTCGTTTCGGCGTACGGGGCAAGCTTAGTCCTAGGTATATAGGACCGTTTGACATTCTGGAGCGAGTAGGAGATGTATCCTATCGTCTCGCTCTTCCACCGTCGCTAAGCGAGGTGCATGACGTGTTCCATGTATCCCAATTACGACGGTATATCCCGGACCCGAGCCACATCCTGGATCATTCGAAATTGGTTATTGGTACCAACCTTTCGTATGAGGAGAGGCCCGTGTCTATATTGGACCGGAGAGAGAAGATCCTCAAGAACAAGACTATCAAGTTAGTCCGAGTTGCTTGGGGTCATCACTCTTTGGGGGAGTCAACATGGGAGCGTGAGGATGATATCCGATTGCGATATCCCGACTTATTTGACTTGTGAGGTATAAAGTCTTTCTTATGCCCCATGCCTTCGATTCCTTGCTTGAATGAGTGATTGTATGCCTGGTTATAGCTTGCATGTGATTAATGTAGCTTGTCATTGCTCCTCTAGCCTCTTGATTAAATTCCGAGAACGGAATTCTTTTAAGGTGGGTAGAGTTGTAATGCCTGTGTTCGTATTACGTATTTCTGGAATGCGTGTATGTATTTATTCTTGTATTACATGATTCCTTGTTTAGTTTTCTTCTTGGCTTGGCTTGGTTTACTCTCGGTTTGGGTTGGCTTGGTTCGGCCGGCCCAATGCTTGGTTCATCATGGGCCAAGGGTGGAATACCTTAGCCTATGCTTCTCCTTCATTTCTACCACAACCCCCCCTCTTTATTATCCCCACCAACCTTCTCTCTCCTCCATAATTCTCATTTACTTCTCTTTCCCCCACCATTACTCTTCTCCACCAACCAAGAACACCATAGGCAAGTGCAACTTGCTTCCACAAGAGAACTCCTTTTGATGGTTTCATTAGCTTCTCCTCATGATTCTAAACCACATTAGAACTTGTCATTTTCCATTTTGAGGCTTTAATTCTTACAGATCTAGAGTCTTGTTATTTTCGGATTTTGGTGTTTTGATCTATCAAACTTGCTTGTTTTCAAGTTTTGATGGTTCTATGTTGTGGGAAATTTCATTCTACCCAATTTTGACCTTTGGAAAGTTGGATTCGGACTTGTTTTGACAAAGATATGGACTGTTGAAGCTTAGATTCAACTTTAGAGTTCTTGCTGTTCTTGCCATTTGGAGAAGACAGTGAATAGTGAGCTAGCTTTTAGCTTACGCCACTGACTTGGGTACGCTGCTCTTTAGCGAGCGTACGCTGACTTAGGTATGCTGCTCTTTAGCGAGCGTACGCTGACTTGGGTATGCTGCTCTTTAGCGAGCGTACGCTGACTTGGGTACGCTGCTCTTTAGCGAGCGTACGCTGACTTGGGTACGCTGCTCTTTAGCGAGCGTACGCTAGCCTTGATACGCTGACTGTTGGCAGCGTGTCTGATGCGTACGCTAGCGTGAGCGGGCCCTAGACCCTTTCGTACGCTAGCTCAAGCGTACGCAGTCTTGAGCGTACGCTAGCTTGAGCGTACGCTGACCTGTAGCTTGAGCGTGCCCTAGTGTACGCTGACCCTTGCGTACGCTTCCCATTGGAAGTGTATGGATCCTTTGGTACGCTTGCTCGAGCGTACACAGACCTGATGCGTGCGCTAGCTTGAACGTACGCGTGCCTTGGTACGCTAGCTTAAGTGAGCAAGGCGTACGCTGGCCTGAGCGTAGCTTGCACTGAGCGTATGGCCTTTGGCTGACTTGGCCTTATGTCAGCGTGTCAGACTTGGCCTTTTGTCCTGAACTTGATAATTGCGAATTTACTTGATATGTTTGGAATTGATAACTGAGTCTGACACGATAGTGACCCGTCATGGTGCACTCCTGACATGAGTAACCTGACATGACCTGATAGTGGCCCGTCGTGGCGCACTCCTGATTAGTACACTTGACCTGATAACCTGACATGTTATATCTTGATTGTAATGCCTGTTGTTCGTATTACGTATTTGGAATACGTATACGTATTTTATCTTGTATTTGCATATCTCTTTGGTTTGGCTTGGCTTGTTTACTCTCGGTTTGGGTTGGCTTGGTTCGGCCGACCCAATGCTTGGTTCATCATGGACCAAGGTGAACCCCCTACCTACCACTACCCATGATATTTATTTCCCCACCAACCTTCTCTCTCCTCCATAACTCTCATTTATTTCTTCTTCTTTTTCCTTCCTCCCCACAACTCCCCAACCCTTAGGCAAGTACAACTTGCTTCCACAAGAGAACTCATTTTTATGGTTCCATTAGCTTCTTCTCATGATTCTAAGACACAATAGAACTTGTCATTTTCCATTTTGAGGCTTTGATTCTTGTAGATCCACAATTTAGTATTTTCGGATTTTGGTGGTTTTGATCTATCAAACTCCTTTGTTTTCAAGTTTTTATGGTTCCATGTTGTAGATAATTTTATTCTACCCAATTTTGACCTTTGGAAAGTTGGATTCGGACTTGTTTTGACCAAGTTATGAGCATTTGGAGTTTTGGGTTCCATCCATGGAGTTCTTGCAGTTCTTGCCCTTTGGAGAAGACAGTGAGCAGTGTGCTAGCTTTTTAGCTTACGCCGCTGACTTGTGTACGCTGCTCTTTAGCGAGCGTACGCTACTTGTGTACGCTGCTCTTTAGCGAGAGTACACTGCTTGTGTACGCTGCTCTTTAGCGAGCGTACGCTGCTTTTCGTATGCTGCTCTTTAGCGAGCGTACGCTGCTTTTCGTACGCTGCTCTTTAGCGAGCGTACGCTGCTTTTCGTACGCTGCTCTTTAGCGAGCGTACGTTGCTTTTCGTACGCTGCTCTTTAGCAAGCGTACGCTGCTTTTCGTACGCTGCTTTTTAGCGTGCGTACGCTAGCCTTGATACGCTGCCTATTGGCAGCGTGTCTTTTTCGTACGCTAGCTCGAGCATACGCTAGCTTGAGCGTACGCTGACCTGTAGCTCGAGCGTGCCCTTGTGTACGCTGACCCTTGCGTACGCTTCCTATTGGAAGTGTATGGACCTTTTGGTACGCCAGCTTGAGCGTACGCGTGCCTTGGTACGCTAGCTTAAGCGAGCAAGGCGTACGCTGGCTTTGAGCGTACGCTGGCTTGAGCGTACGCTTGCCTATCTTGTCACCCTGGTTCAACCCGAGAGCTTTGATAACTGAGCCTGACACGATAGTGACCCGTAGTGGGCACTCCTGACATGAGTAACCTGGCATGACCTGATAGTGGCGTATCGTGGCGTACTCCTGACAAGTACACTTGACATGATAAACCTGACATGTTATATCTTGATAAGCTGTTGCGACGGCTACCTGACATGACATGACCTGTATAAATAACCTGGACACCGTGGGCGATTGTGCTTGTACAAATAATTCAGTCCTGTCTTGCATCATGTCTAGGAGGGGACTCCTGAGTACCACGGTCAGGAGTACCTACTAAAATGGACTAAGGTTAACAACTAGATTAATACATTAGTCATGAAGAGATTTTCCAGCTACAGACAATCCCGTTACCTGGGCGTGCTTGGGATCTGTAGCCTGCCGTCGAGTAGGGCATATTTCCAGCACACTGTCATGTGTTGCCCCCTTCAAGCTACTTAAGGGTACATGCGTTTCCTGGACGATGTACCCACCTGAATTCAACCCTAATCTCTCGACCTGGGTAACCTGGATGGTCTGCAGGGCTTGTGGCTGTGGAATAATCTCACTGCATCTTGTTAGTAATTAGGCTTGTGACAACCCTAGTTAGTTAAAGTATCAAGCCGTAGTTCTTGCTTGGCCGTGAAGTGATTGGATGGAGTCTAACCAGTCTAGTCTTGCCCTGACCCTGTTCCAGACTGTTACATGACCAGCATGCTTTTACTTATTTTCTCGATAAATGGTGAGAAACCAAGCTCCGTTCCGACGAAGGGTTACAACCCCGGTCCTTGTTTGGTTTACGGGTTGTAACCTAGCTATCTGAATAGTTCCATGGTTATCTCGTCGTATATCATCCTGGCATGCTTTTTTTTGTTTCCAGTTTTACCAGTTATTTATATTTCCTGTCTTTTATTATATTATTTATATTCCTGTGCTGATTGCTGGTTTTAGTTCTTAAGCGAAGCTCTTTTGTGGCACTTGCTCTTTCTGGGGTCTGACCCAGCTGGTTTTGTGTGGCCAGATTTCGGAGCAGCTCCAGAGGATCTACCGATCTTCCAGCCAGATGGTGGCCACTAGACGGAACCCTGGCAACGAGTGGGTTATTTTTGGCTCTCCCACTCTATTGTAAAAATATTCTTTTGAGGCGTTTAGCCGACGAGCACCTGTTTAGCTCGATTGTACTTTATTTACTGTCTGCCTACGGGCTGTAACATGATTGACAAATCCTAGGGTTGATCATGTAAGACTAAACTCTTGCTAGTCCTAACATTTTGTAACGACTAGCTTCATGATCAGCTAAATATGTAATATTTGGGACACCTTATTATTGTATATTTAATGATCATACATCTTGTAACATTTACTTACTTGTTTGTGATTTAGACACTAGGCTTGTTCATGACCATAGGAGACTGTTGGCTTGTAGTAAACCCTCATGTATCTAGACAGCCGTGACCGTATAGCGAGGTGGGTTGCACTTCAATATACGTAGCTGGCTATGTCTGTCCCCGCTCTCCAGTATTCTGGTTCTGGGCGTGACATTGATAAGCTGTTGCGACGGCTACTTGACATGACATGACCTGTATAATAACCTGGACACTGTGGGCGATTGTGCTTGTATAAATTAACCAGTCCTGTCTTGCATCATGTCTAGGATGGGACTCCTGAGTACCACGGTCAGGAGCACCCACTAAAATGGACTAAGGCTAATAACTAGATTAATACATTAGTCATGACAAGATTTTCCAGCTACAGGCAATCCCGTTACCTGGACACGCCTTGGGATCTGTAGCCTGCCGTCGAGTAGGGCATATTTCCAGCACACTGTCATGTGTTGCACCCTTCAAGCTACCTAAGGGTACATTCGTTTCCTGGACGATGTACCCACCTGAATTCAACTCTAATCTTTTAACCCGGGGAACCTGGATGGTCTGCAGGGCTTGTGGCTGTGGAATAATCTCACTGCATCTTGTTAGTAATTAGGCTTGTGACAACCCTAGTTAGTTAAAGTATCAAGCCGTAATTCTTGCTTGGCCGTGAAGTGATTGGATGGAGTCTTACCAGTCTAGTCTTGCCCTGATCCTGTTCCAGATTATTGAATGACCAGAATGCTTGTATTTATTTTACCGATAAATAGTGGAAATTCCAAGCTCTGTTCAGACGAAGGGTTACAACCCCGGTCCTTGTTTGGTTTACGGGTTGTAACCTGGCTATCTGAATAGTTCCATGGTTATCTCGTCGTATATCATCCTGATGTATTTTCTTATTCCCAGTTCCTACTTTTATTCCAGTTCTTACTTTTATTTATATCTTTTGCTGATTGCTGGTTTTAGTTCTTAAGTGAAGCCCCTTTGTGGTACTTGCTCTTTCTGGGGTCTGACCCAGCTGGTTTTGTGTGGCCAGATTTTGGAGCAGCTCCAGAGGATCTACCGACCTTCCAGCCAGATGGTGGCCACTAGACGGAACCCTGGCAACGAGTGGGTTATTTTTGGCTCTCCCACACTATTGTAAACATATTCTTTTGAGGCGTTTAGCCGACGAGCACCTGTTTAGCTCGATTGTACTTACTTACTGTCTGCCTACGGGCTGTAACATGATTAACAGATCCTAGGGTTGATCATGTATGACTAAACTCTTGCTAGTCCTGACATTTTGTAACGCCTAGCTTCATGATCAGCTGAATATGTAATGTTTGGGACGCCTTACTATTATATATTTAATGATCATACATCTTGTGACTTTTACTTACTTGCTTATGATTGAGACACTAGGCTTGTTCATGACCTTAAGAGACTGCTGGCTTGTAGATAAACCCTCATGTATCCTAGACAGCCGTGACCGTATAGCGAGGTGGGTTGCACTTCAATATACGCAGCTGGCTATGTCGGCCCCCGCTCTCCAGTATTCTGGTTCTAGGGAGTGACAGTAAGCTGAGCTGAACTGCAACTTGGTACCCAGCGCCGACTGAAGGCTACTCCAGAATCGTGACATGAATCGTGAATCCCGATCAGAGACGATGGATACTGGAACTCCGTGCAGCCGTACAATCTCATCAAGATATATCTGCGCCAGGCGATCAACGCTCCAAGTGACTTTGATGGCAATAAAATGCGCTGAATTGGTTAATCGATCGACGATGACCCAGATGGCATCATTTCCCCACGGCGTCTTCGACAGACCAACAGTGAAATCCATGCACACGTGCTGCCACTTCCATTCTGGAATCGCCAGATTCTGTATCTCCCCGTCCGGTCTCTGGTGCTCAGCTTTCACCTGCTGACAGGCCATGCATTGCGACACGAAGAGTGCCATATCTCTTTTTATCTCGTGCCACCAGAAGTTTGTGCGGAGGTCCTTGTACATCATTGTGCTACCGGGATGCAAGGTGTATTTCGCATAGTGCGCCTCCGACATGATCTCCTTTCTGAGTTCTGAATCGTCCGGAACGCATAGCCTACCCTTCAATCGAAGCACGCCGGTTTCGTCTTCCGTAAAGTCGGTCGTCCTGCCTGTCGAAATTAGCTCTCACACTTTCTTCAGGTACGGATCGTCCGTCTGAGCAGTCTTGATCTTTTCAAGCAAGCTCGGCTCTAACTGCAACTTTGCCAACTGCACATTCCGGAATCTGACTCGGAGCTTGATGCCCATCTCTTCTAGGTCGCGTAGCAGTCTGGGGTCGATGGATAACGAGGCAATGTACTTCCGACTCAAAGCGTCTGCCACAACATTTTCCTTTCCCGGCGTATAGTCGATAGTCAAGTCGTAGTCCTTGATCAGTTCAAGCCAGCGCCTCTGTCGCAAGTTCAGTTCCCTCTGCATGAATAGATACTTGAGGCTCTTATGGTCGGTATAGATCGTGTACGCCACGCCATAGAGATAGTGACGCCACAATTTCAATGCAAACACAATTGTCGCTAACTCCAGGTCGTGCGTGGGATAATTTTTCTCGTACGACTTTAGCTGTCGGGAAGCAAAAGACATCACCTTGTTCCGCTGCATCAGCACACACCCCAAGCCCTGACTGGACGCATCGCTGAATATCTGGAAACCCTCAGTGCCTTCTGGAAGTGCGAGTATCGGGGCCGAGACGAGCCTCTGCTTCAACTCTTGGAATACAGCTTCACAATCGTCTGACCATTCAAACGCGACTCCTTTCTGGGTGAGGCGAGTCAGAGGCGATGCGATCTTGGTGAAGTCTTTCACGAAGCATCGGTAGTATCCTGCTAAGCCAAGGAAACTTCGAATCTCGTCGACGGACGCTGGCCGTTTCCATCGACAATGACTTCAACTTTCTTTGGGTCGACCGCAATGCCTTCAGCAGAAATGATGTGCCCGAGGAATGCGACGCTGCTAAGCCAAAATTCACATTTGCTTTGCTTCGCGTATAGTTGATTTTCTTGAAGGATCTGAAGCACGGTCCGCAGATGCTCAGTGTGTTGCTGCCGATTCTTCGAGTAGACGAGTATATCGTCGATAAAGACTACTACGAACTTGTCGAGGAATGGTCGTAACACCCGATTCATTAAATCCATGAACGTGGCAGGGGCATTCGTTAGGCCGAACGGCATTACCAGGAACTCGTAATGGCCGTATCGAGTGCGGAAGGCAGACTTCGGCACATCGTCCGACTTGATCTTGAGTTGATGGTAACCCGAACGCAGATCAATTTTAGAGAACACCGTGGCTCCTTGAAGCTGATCAAACAGATCGTCTATACGGGGCAGGGGGTATTTGTTCCGGACGATGGCTTTATTCAGCTCGCGGTAGTCGATACAAAGACGCATAGAGCCGTCCTTCTTTTTGACAAACAGCACGGGCGCTCCCCATGGCGAGACGCTGGGTCGAATGAATCCCTTGTCGAGTAACTCTTGTAACTGCACCTTGAGTTCTTTTAGCTCTGCAGGGGCCATCATGTACGGGGCTTTCGAGATCGATCGAGTGTCGGGGAAGGTATCGATAGTGAACTCAATCTCTCGATCGGGCGGCATGCCAGACAGCTCGTCCGGGAACACATCGGGGAATTCTTCCATAACGTCGGTCTGACCCGCATTTGCATCATCCTGTCGTATGTCTCGAACGGAAGCTAGATAGCCTTCGCACCCGGAATGCAGCATCCGTCGAGCAGATATCGCGGAGATCACCATGCAGGTCGGTGATGCCTCACCACACGAGTAGCAGAATTCAGGCACTCCAGGTATGCGGAATGTGAACTTCTTTTCCGTGCAATCTATGGTTGCGTTGCACGGACCGAGCCAATCCATCCCCAGAATTATATCGTAGTCCTTAATATTTAGAACTATCGCATCGAGACTGACATTTTGACCACCTATACAGATGATTCTGTCTCCGCAGACTAAATTTGCAGCTAGTGGCATGCCCGACAGGATGTTAACAGTGAGCTCGAGACCCAGCAGTGTCAGGGGAAATTTGTGCTCGGCGGCAAAATCTGCTGATATGAAACTATGCGGGGCACCTGAATCAAACAATACCCGAGCAGGTTTATTATTGAATTGCAGTATACCTGTCGCGACTATGTCAGATGCGAACACTTCGTCTCGGGTCATGGCGTAGACGCGGCCCTGAGCATTAGGGCGACGGTCTTGGCCATTCTGTTGTGCGGTCGGTGGAGCCCGAGGTACTTGGCCTCGGTTCTGATGGTGTTGTCGTGGGCGCTGGTTTGACTTCTCCGGGCAGTCGCATACGATATGGTTGGCTCGGCCGCACACGAGGCACGTACCGTTCTTCAATCGGCACTCGCTGATCAAGTGCCCCTCTTTGTGGCAGAAAGTGCAAACTACTCGATCCTTCGTCTGGTTGCCGCCTCCGTTGCCGCGATTTTGACGCTTGTGTGCGTTGTTACCTCCGACATTACTATGGCATTTGTTATTAAAGTGAACAGCGCCGGTAGTAGTAGGAGGGTACTCGGACTCCAGACGGAGGGCATGGTTGAGTGCCTCGCCCATGGTTTTGTATTCGGCCACCGAAACATGAGCACGGATAGTTGAACGCTGGCCTACTTCGAATCGTCGAGCTCGACTTGCGGTGGTAGGCAGATAGTCTCCAGCTAACTTGGCCAGTTTGTTGAATTCGGCCGCGTACTGTCTTACAGTCATACTCCCTTACATCAGTTGCATGAATTTATTTTCCTTCTCCTGTCGCACGGCTGCTGAAAGATATTCTGTCTCGAACGCACTTTTGAATGTAGCCCAGGAGATTGCCGCCGTCTCGTCTTTACGTCGAATAGCCCGCTTCTGCACAGCCCACCAATCATGCGCGTTCATTCGAAGTAGAAGTTGAGCACACGCGACTTTCTTCGAGTCCTCGACACCCAGAAGCTCGAACTTATCTTCCAGCTCCTCCAGCCAGTCGATCGCCACCGTGGGATCTTCTGTGCCGTTGAAGGAAGTACGGTAGCTTTTAGTAAATTTTGACACGTCGAAGTTAGAACTTCTCGGTGCTGCAGGTGAGAGCACAGGCGCCTCTGGTTCGGCTTCGTTGGATGGAACCGCAGGCTGGGTCACGGCAGGCGTCATCGTTGAATTGTTGTTATTGCCCACGACCGACTGTACGATTTGCTGGAGAGTATTCAGCTGCTGCTGTTGCAGCTTGAATTGAGCCTCGAACCGATTCTCAAATTGAGCCTGACGAGCCTTCGCTTGCTGATGATGGAGCTCGTTTTGACGTTGCAGCATTTCAAGCATATGCAGCATACGTTGCATCGGGTCGCCGGAAGGTCCGGCTGCGACAGGCGTCATTCCTGTTGGATTGACGGAATGCTCGAGTCCAGAAGCACTCGAGCCGCTGGAAGCGCTTGTCTCGTCTTCCGCCTGAGCTCCCGTAACTGCAGGGAAAAGGAAAGGCAACTCTCGTTAGTTTCAGAAAATGTCCTGGGTTCAGCGTATGGAACAACTCTTCTCATCGACACGAGGTCAACGGTTGGAGACTAGAACTCGACACTGGAGGCCAAGGACGTAAAACCGTGCTCTGATATCATTCTGTCACGCCCCGATTCCATCGAATCGATAGTCGTCCCCCGGGCGTGATGCCGTGCGAACCTAATTTGCGATCACACAAGGCATAGTCATAAGGCAATCCGAGACACGAGATCTAAGAGAGTACGCAGACAAATTGAATCACACAATAAGTAAAGGAACTTGATTCTTTTATTGATAATAAACATCATTTACAGACTACAGCACAAGACTCATTGCCGCGCGGGCTACAACATGACTTGATTACAAAAGAGTGCCGTTGAAGGAAGTGCGGCAACTTTTAGTAAATTTTGACACGTCGAAGTTAGAACTTCTCGGTGCTACAGGTAAGAGCACGGGCGCCTCTGGTTCGGCTTCGTTGGATGGAACCGCAGGCTGGGTCACGGCAGGCGTCATCGTTGAATTGTTGTTATTGCCCACGACCGACTGTATGATTTGCTTATTTAGCCGTATCGTTGCGATAAACGTTAATGGATTCATTCATTGCTTTGAATAGGCTAAGTGGAATTGCATAAGGAACATGTTTTCTATTTCCAATACCAGCAGTTGATAACAAGTGTTTCGTGAAGAATCGTGCCACGATTTCTTTGATTCTATACTATTATGACAAGCATTCATTTTACTTCACATATTGAGTTTTGAAGTAGAGGGATGAGACGAAGAAGGTCAGCCACTCGCCTTAGGCTTGCTTCAAGCGAGCGACCAGTTGGCTGCGCTGTCGTCGCCTACACGATCATCTGCAATCGCATAAGCAACTGATTAGAATACTGTATATTTCAAGGAATTTCGATATGAATGTGAGCTCGAAAACGCGTCACGAAAACCCATCGAAAACATTCACGAAAAGCGCATTCACGAAAACGAAAGCCAAAGCCAAATCAAGTGCGGCATAAAAACCAGAGCAACGGGAGGTCTCTCCCGACTCAGCTGCAGAGCCAATCCTCGAGGCGCAACCCGCTGAATATGGGACTTGGTTCCGAAGAAGCCATTCCATAACGTGGAATGGATCTTAATTCAACCGTTCCCGTTCGATCGACTCGGCCGATTCCGACCTATCAGTCCCGACCGAATCGATAGCGACAGTGTTCCTTTCTCGCGTACCCCATAGACGGAGACGGGGCACGATGTATGGACGGGGCACTACACCATAACCAACTAATAAAAAGTTTCGTCCTCGAAACTTAAAGATGGAACCTACCTCTAAGAGAACAGTGAAGGAAAATTTTCTCTCATCTCCGATTCAAGCTCCCACGTCGACTCTTCGATCGAGTGGTTCTTCCAGAGGACGCGGACAAGAGGGATCGCTCGATTGCGCAGCAGCTTATCCTTGCGTTCAATGATTTGAACTGGCTCTTCGACGTAGGATAAGTCATACTTTAGCTCCAGCTGGCCAAAGTCTACCACGTAGCTCGGGTCGTGCACGTACTTCTGCAGTTGAAAGACATGGAAGACATTGTGAACACCTTCAAGCGCCGGCGGTAGGGCAATTTTGTAGGCCACTGGCGCGACCCGTTCAAGTATTTCGAACGGCCCAACGAATCTCGAACTCAACTTTCCTTTCGTGCCGAGCCGAGTAACTCCCCGCATGGGCGATACTTTGAGAAATACGTGATCGCCTATTTGAAACTCGAACGGTCGACGATGAATGTCCGCATAGCTTTTTTGACGACTCTGTGCGGTCTTTAATCTTTCCCGAATGAGCCGAATCTTCTGCACGGTCTGTTCAACCAGTTCCGGACCGAGAATCTGCCGCCCTCCGGCTTCATCCCAGCAAATAGGTGATCGGCACTTGCGCCCGTACAAGGCTTCATACGGCGCCATTTGAATGCTGGATTGATAGCTATTGTTGTATGCAAATTCGGCCAGAGGTAGATGATTATCCCAGCTTGATTTGAAGTCAATTGCGCAGAGTCGTAGCATGTCTTCGAGAATCTGATTGACGCGCTCCGTTTGGCCGTCGGTCTGAGGATGGTAAGCTGAGCTGAACTGCAACTTGGTACCCAGCGCCGACTGAAGGCTACTCCAGAATTACGACATGAATCGTGAATCCCGATCAGAGACGATGGATACTGGAACTCCGTGCAGCCGTACTATCTCATCAAGATATATCTGCGCCAGGCGATCAACGCTCTAAGTGACTTTGATGACAATAAAATGCGCTGACTTGGTTAATCGATCGACGATGACCCAGATGGAATCATTTCCCCGCGGCGTCTTCGGCAGACCAACAATGAAATCCATGCACATGTGCTGCCACTGCTGAGAAGTTGGTGACGCAATCGGACGCAGCCAAGCTTGGCTCTACGCAACAGATGCTGGTTGTTCGCTTCGACCAGCAAGCGTTTGAAGAGATGCTCTCCGACGGGAGCGCTAGCCCGGTCCAGAAGCAAGCCCGCACGAAGAAGGCCCGCAGGGAGTGGAGGCCCAAATCATTCGTTCCTCCCCAAGCTCTGGAAGAAGTGTTCTCTGCTGTCCAAGATGGCGGGGAAGACTCTCATGCGGCCCTACTTCAGACCGTAGAGGACTCTGCTGTCCCCAAGTCCGACAGAAGAAAACACTACGATGCTGGACTTGCAGGGGCAAAGAGGGACTCTTGCGGTCCAGGAAGAAGCCGCATAAGGGCGCCAGCCGCATGAAGACTCATGCGGCTACAAAAGCCAGCCGCATGCAGAAGGCTCATGCGGCCAAAATTTCCAGCTGCATGGAGGAGGCTCATGTGGCCACGACTTCCAGCCGCATACAGAAGGTTCATGCGGCTACAGCTTCCAGCCGCATGCAAACTGATCAAGCGGCCATAAATGCTAGCCGCATGCAGATTGCTTATGCAGCCACAAATGCCAGCTGCATGCAGACAGCCTATTGTAGAAGCATAGAAAATAATAAAAAAAGATCCATGCGGCCAGGAAACTCCATGCGGCTCAGAACGCCCATGCAGCTCAGAGATTCATGCGACACAAGGGACTATACGGCTCTGTGGTCTCCATGCGACTCAAAGAGAAGTGCCACGTAGCATACAAACAACTCTTCCCTTACTGCATTAATTGCCTTGACGGCTGACAGCTCTGACTACACGACAGCCCTGACACAAAGATGTAATTATGAATCTGTCATAATGACAGACTCCTAGGGATATGAAGGAGATCTCTGACACAATCCCCCGAGTCCAGAAAAGGCCACACAGCCTAGACACGTGGACAGTCACATGCGGCTCGAGCGGAGACTCTCCATGCAGCTCAGGCCAAAGTTGTCCTATGCGGCCCAGATCGAAACAGCCCTATACGGATCAAGCGGAGGCTCCCCCTATGCGGCTCAATTGGAGACTCCCCATGCGGCTCAGGCCGAAGTTGCCCTATGCGGCCCAGATCGAAACAGTCCAATGCGGCTCAAGCGGAGGCTCCCCCGATGCGGCTCAAGCAAACGCTCCCCCATGCGGCTCACGAGGACCATCTCCATGCGGCTCACGAAGGAGTTACCCGTTATGCGGCCACCTACGTCCATGCGGCCCAGATTATCATGTGATTCGAAGGTTCGGGGGCCACTCCCCAAGCAGCCTTGACACGTGGCCGGGCTTATGCGGCTCCATCCTAATACGGCTCAGGTACCCTCAGTGGCTCCCAGGACACGTGTCATAAAGCCAATCAATTTCCCAGATTTACTGCAATCAAAGATTGGGTCAAATCCTAATAATCTAGGACACGTGGCAGGAGAATGAATTAAACTTATTCATTCAGATTCGCAGACATCAGCAGATCATCATAAGGGAGATTTATTCCAATCAGCATTAATTACTGAGAGGATTTGGCACAATCTACATTAATGGCCCAGATTCATCACACCTAAGATTAATGGCCCAGATTGATCAATCAACAGGCTGCCGCCACTTCAAGGAATAATCATTGCAAACCCTAATGATTGCATTCCCTTCTTATAAATAGTAAGGTGCCATTCCCTTGCAAGAGAGGACCCCTTTTTCGAGATCAGAGAGCACCAGAATACTTGGAGAGAAAGAGCCGAGAGAGGGCAAAGAGAGCATTTCTTCAATGCCAAACAATCTTCTGGAGCCAAGGCTGCATACCGATCGTCCAAGGAGTAAGGCAGAGCGGCCGTCGCTTTCCCGAGCCTCTATCGTCACCCCCCAGAATCTAAAATAAACAATTGTACTTAGATTGCTGTACCTAGGTTTTCGTTGCTAGGCTCTCTTTGTACAAGCGAGTTTGTAACGTGAAGTAAAAGTCCAGTCCTCCGATAATTGTTCTACTCTTTTATATTTTATGGCAAACACGATGGCGACTCTGCTGGGGAACAAACTTCTCCACGGCTGAGGAGTTGGTGATGCAATCAGATGCAGCCAAACTTGGCTCCACGCAACAGAAGATGGTCGTCCGCTTCGACCAACAGGCGTTTGAAGAAATGCTCTCTGAAGGAAGCGCTGGCCCGGTCCAGAAGCGAACCCGCACAAAGAAAGCTCGCTGCGAGTGGAGGCCAAAATCATTTGCTCCTCCACAAGCTCTGGATTAGATACTCTCGGCTACCCAAGGCGGCGAAGACGACTCTCATACGGCTCCACTTTGAGCCGTAGATAACTCTGCTGTCCCCAAGTACGGCAGAGGAAAGCACTACGATGCTTGACTTGCAGGGACAAAGAGTGATTCTACGCGCCCCAAGAAGAAGCTGAACGCTCATGCGGCCAAGTCTGCCAACAGCATGCAGGATGCTCATACGGTTGAGTCTGCCAGTCGCATGAAGAAGGTCTATGCGGCCAGATCATCCAGCCGCATGAAGAAAACTCATGCGGCCGAAGCTCCCAGCCGCATGAAGAAAACCTATGCGGCTACGCCTGCCAGCCGCATGAAGGTTATTGATGACAGCCGCGTGACGCCTACTCCACGTGGCTCTGTCTTCGACCGTCTCTCCTATGGTCCTGATCTCTTGTGCTCCCAAGAAGATATGTCTGACTCTCTCCAGCATCACCTAGACTCTTCCTACTATGTGCCCTTACGCACTAAAGCGAAGAAGTCTAGGGCAGCGCGAGCTTGGCAAGCTCGGTCCGTGGACCCGATCTCTGACCATCAGAGCGCACCGTATACTGTTATGCGGGCCTCAGATGGGAAGTTATACAGAACCACTCGAGTCCAGCCCCCGGCGGCGAACGAACAAAGAGGTTCGTAAAAGTCTTCCAAAATCCAGGGAGCAAACATGGTCGATCCAGACCCATCTGACTTGCGTGAGACCATCCACCACAAATGCAAGGAAAGAGAAGATGCACCGGGGTGCAAAGAGTCCTCCCACGGACGTCAGTACACCCAAGTCATGGTCAACTGCTGTTGCAGCAACGCAACAGTACAAGCGGACTGGCGGTCCGTCTTCCAAAGACTACAACGATCAAGCTCAGAAGATGAAGCGCCTCCCGTCGTCTCCTACAACTCTGCTCAGAAAGTCCCCGCCGATGGAAAAGGAAAGAAGATGAATGTTCCTAGCCCGAAGATTTCAACCACTATGACTAAGAGACTCTCGTCTAAGCGGGTGCCCACCACCAGAGTTTTCCAAGGTACCCGTTCTAAGACGAAATCTGCTACAGTGGGAGATTCATCGTCCACAACACTGGGGGTTGCTAGGACTGGGGGTAGCACTCCTCCGAACCTCCAAGACAATCCGATGTTCCAAGAAGACGAGCCGGGGGAAAAAACTCTCCCATCAGATGCAACAAACCCTGACATCCCCGACGACATCCACAACTCCCAAGACGAGGCGAACTCGGAGATTGGGGGTACTATTCCTTCCGAGTTCGAACCAGAGGAGAACATTCCCACATATCCCGATGACTTTTCGCTACATGGGTATGATTTGGAGAGCGCTTCCTCCTTCGCTCCGTCCATCTCTCCTCACGTAAGGACGGTATTCATGACGGACAGTAACCAAGGTGGTTCCAGTGATCGCCAACGCATCAATACTCTGGAGGCCATACTGCTTGCCTTGGTCAAGTCTGTAGACGAGATCAAAGCGGCTCTTCCAACTCTGCAGGGAGGAACGCCTGGACAAACAAGAGCGGGTCCCGCTGTCAATGCGGACTCGAATTCAGTGGCACCGAACCCGGGCAACACTCCTCCTGAAGGAACGGCCCCTACTGCCGTGGATGAGGCCCGCGAAGCAAGAAGAGAGGTCCAGGAGCTCCGAGCCATGTTTTACGCTCGCGAAAATTCTCAAGACCTCAGAATACGTCAACCGTACCCTGCTGTCTGGAGGGATGTTCCATTCCTATCGAGATATAAGCCGTTCAATATCAATCCTTATGATGGCAAGACCTCAGCAAGTCGGTACATCACTTACTTCGAGGTCACCACCGATCATCTGCCCCATGACGATGCCATTCTCATACGATTATTCATCGGGGCATTGGAAGGGGTCGCCTTCGACTGGTATCGTAACCTGCCAGACAACTGCATCCACTCCTTCGTCGACTTCAAGCGCATGTTCTTGGAGAGATTCTACGAAGTAGGGCAGGACATCACAATGTCCACCCTCATGGACGTCGTCCAAGGGAAGAAAGAGCTGACAATGAATTACATTGAGCAGTTTCGCCAAACCGCGATGAAGCTGCCGTCTGGAAATTTAGATTCCTCCCTAATTAAAATTTGCCAAAAGAGATTGCTCCCAACAATCAGTCTCTGGATGGGCGAAAGTCAATTCAAGGACTGGAAGACATTTATCATCAGTGCCGCTAGCGCCGAAGAACGATTGAAGAAGGCACGCCAGCTGGGATTGCACATCTCGGACGGAGAGAACAAGGGCAAGCGTCCCAACACCAACAACGACAATGGAGGTAGCCCCTACAACAATCGGGACAGCAGGGGTAATCAGGCTATGGTGGCCGATACAGCACAGAAACCTGAGCCAAAGCCGGCAGACAAACAATGGCCGCAAACCACTTAATTCTTCGAAGACGGTCACGTCAAGCCCATCTTGGACATGCTCATACAAGGAGACAGAATTCAGTTTCCTCCACCAAGACGGGAACCTCGGGCGGCAGACATGGAAAATCCAAAGTACTGCCATTACCACCGCTACGTCCACCATGCCACACACGACTGCTACCAACTAAAACGGTACATCCAAAATCTCATCGATTCGAACGCTCTGGCCATCGACTTCGAAGAGGTAACCGTGGCAGCCAATATGGTGTCAGTACAATTTGGCAGCTTTCCTCCAATCGAAGCTCAAGACGGTGTGGTACCCATCCCTCTGGCGACAATGGAGACTGCTAATCTTCCACCTCTCCGAGATCAGGTTGCTGGTCTAGTGCCCCTCACCACATCACGAAGGGAAATTATATAGGTCCATCCAGACTTGGTATCAGAAGTAACTCAGCCCACACCATCTTCTATTCGCAAGAAGTGTGGAAAAGTCAGGTCTTGCCGCACAATCTCAGCAGATATTGAAGAAGCTACAGCCGTCGTCACTCGGTCTGTGGCACAATCCCAACCTGTGGCTGATAACTCGGCTGAAGATCATCAGCTCGCTACAAGTGATGCTCCGGGACCGGCTCAGCCTCCGACGACCGACAAGCCTAGGCCGAAGGAGACTCGCTTTGACAAATCCCTTCGAAAAGAGGCACCGCAGGGGCTGGAGAAGCCCTATAACTTTGACATCTTGGTGCAATTGGCCAACACACCGGCCAAGTTGTCATTATACGAGCTTCTGAGACTCTCGAAAGATGTTCGTGCGATAAAATACTGACGCGTACTTGGCTCAAGTCAACCTCTCGGGAGAAAGCCCGCCTGCAGATCTCCAAGACAGCGCTTGCACGGGAGCGATGCCCAACATTGTCTTCACTCCACAAGACATGCTTATCAAGACCAATCTGCATGATCGTCCGTTATACTATACTGGATACATCGGGGACGTGAAGGTGGACCGAATACACATTGATCCAGGCTCTTCCATAAGCATCATCCCAAAGGGTCTGCTATATCATCTCCGTATCCTGATGCATCGTCTGACGCCAACAAGTACTGCCATCAGCAGTTTCAATTCGGGCAGGAACTACCCAATTGGAAAGATTCGTCTGAAGTGTCAGATTGGCGATCTCCAATCAGAAGTCACCTGCTACGTCATAGATGCAGATACTTCTTACAACATCCTCTTGGGGCGCCCTTAGATACACGATTATATGATCATGCCTTCCATGCTGCACCAGTGCTTCAAATATGTCGACAACTACGGCTTCGTGAGGACAGAATTTGCTGATATCGATCCCTTCAAAGGGGTCGAATCCTACTACTCGGACTCCTGCCTGTACGAAAAGTCGAAGAAGCACCTTGGTGAAGGAGATATGCAAGCTCGTACCGAGACAGCCACAGGATCAGAAGAACCTCTGACGATCCACCTCTAAGCTCGTAAACCTGGCAAGTTCGCACCCCTTACAGCCACTCTGCGTAAGGACGCAATCAGCCTCTCGGCGCAAGAAGAGCAGATGATAATCCGGCTGCCAAGGTCTGGCCAAATGCCAAGACCCATAATGTAGCCACTGACAATCAGGCTGCGGAGAGTTGGCCAGCCACAAACGGAGAAGCTCAATCCTTCTGATAAGCCGATGACGATACGCCTTCCCAAGAAGAGTCGTCACCCCGATGCAAGGTCTGGACTTCTGCGAACCAACCACTCCCCGCCCAGCATCGAGTACCAAGCTGGGGGTCGCTAGCCTGCCAACAACTCTATGCTCTGCTCCACCAGCTGAACCTCTGACGATCAAGCTGCCCAGGTCGTCCTCTCAGTCTTCGTTTATACAGGGGGTAGCCGAAGAGGAACCGGAGCTAGCCAAGTATGTAGCTGCCCACACTAATGTTCCCTCCACAGATGATGTAATCTCCCTAGAAAAGATACCTTACTTCATCAATAAAGGGCTATCTTTGAACTACCTCGAGCTCAATAAGCTATGTACAATGTATGCTATGGAACATGGTATAGGCACTCACCTACACACACAGGTGACAAATGTGCACACCGCAATCCAGCTTATTCCAGTAGAAGATGCTTACCGCATAATCGAGGGAGGGGATCATCCAATCATCTTTGGCCGGAAGGACGATCCGCATCCCTTCACCATAGAAGAAGTCGACCTTGGCAGACGCCGGGAGACTGCCTCTGTATCTTTATAGCCCCCAATCCAAATATCTCATGCAAAAACAAGGGTACGATTTGGAGACTACGCCAGGCTTGAACTAGGGCACCGGGCGACGATTACCTTTGAAGCCACCGGTCCCGGCTGGCAAACAACGGGACTACTATAGCAAAACTCGATGTAGATTAGGGTATGTAACACCCACGACGACCCCTGAGAGTTCAGATGAAGAATGTGACTGGCAGTCACATTCAACCGGGTCACCAACTTCTGACTCGGATACCAGTATCGGAGACATATTCAGACAAGTCCTGTCAGTCAACATGGCATTCGCCGACGCCTATGAGGAAGATGAAGACATTCCCAAAATCCTCGTGCTAGAGCCGTGGGCCCAACAGTTGGATGCACAATAGGAAAAATGATTTGAACTGAGAGAACCCCTACTGAAGATGAGGTTATACAGGTGAATCTCGGTAGCGAATCTTCTCCAAAACCAATCTTCGTCAGTAAAAGCCTAACAGACGAAGAGCGAGAATCGCTGCTGGAACTTGTCAAAGAATATATTAATGTGTTCGCATGGAGCTATGAAGACATGCCGGGTTTAGATCCCAATATTGCTCTCCACAAACTCAACATTCGGCCAGATGCAAAGCCGGTCAAGCAACAACAGCGACGCTTCCGTCCAGGCATCATGGATGCAATCGAAGCCGAAGTCAACAAACTAATAGCAAGTGGCTTCATTCGTGAAGAGAAACATCCTGACTGGGTCGCCAACATAGTTTTGGTCCTCAAGAAGAATGGGAAGATTCGAATCTGCATCGACTTCCGCAATCTGAATGAGGCATGTCCAAAAGATGAATTCCCCCTCCCTATCACAGACATCATGATTGACAACACCTGCGGCTTCGAACGCATGTCATTCATGGATGGTTTCTCGGGGTACAACCAAACCAAGATGTCTCCTGACGACGAGAAGTATACATCATTCCGAACTGGCGCCACATACCAAAGAGCCATGAGTATCATCTTTAGAGACCACTTGCGCAAGACTGTGGAGTGTTATGTTGATGACATCGCGTCAAGAGTCACTGTAAGGGAGACCATCTGCAGGATCTGAGAACAGTATTCGACCTGATGCGAGCGCACAATTTGAAAATGAACCCTACGAAGTCCTTTCTGGGCGTATCCAGCGGGAAGTCCTTGGGTTTTATCATCACGACCTAGGGTATCCATGTAGACCCTGAAAAGACAAAGACAATTATGGAGATGGGTCCCCCAAGAAATATCCGCGAACTCAGAGGCCTCCAAGGGAGGCTAGCTTACATCAGGAGGTTCATTTCTAACCTCTCCGAGCGATGTCGGCCATTCACCCATCTCATGAAGAAAGGCATCTCATTCGTATGGGATGAGGAATGTCAGCGTGCCTTCGACAGCATCAAAGAATATTTGTCGAACCCTCCAGTCCTGGTGGCTCCGGTTGCTGGAAAACCATTCCTGCTCTACGTACGAGCAATGGAACATTCCCTCGGGGCTCTGCTGGCACAAAACAACGATGCAGGCCATGAACAAGCTATATATTACCTCAGTCGAATGATGATTGGGCCAGAGCACCGATACACTGTCGTAGAGAAGGAATGTCTCGTCCTAGTGTTCGCCATTCAGAAGAGGCGGCACTATATCACAGGACAAACCATACATGTGATCTCACGAGTCAATCCTCTGAGGGTCCTCATGACGAAACCAGGGGCACTCAGCTCTTGCCTCGCTAAATAGGCAATATTACTGTCCCCTTATCATATGATCTTCGTCCCGTAAAAGGCTGTCAAAGTTCAAGTCCTGGCAGACTTTTTGGCAGCCCACCCGGGCTCAGAGTCATCCAAAATATATAAAGAGATCCCAGAAGAGGTCGCCGACTCGCATGCAACCTCTCACGATGATATATGGCGAATGTTCTTTGACGGTGCTTCGAGAACTGGAACCAAGGGCAACATCGTCGTCGGAGTCGGGGTGGTGCTGGTTTCTCCTTCCGGATTGGTGATCAATCGCACTTACTCTCTCACAGAACCCTGCTCTAACAATGTGGCCGAGTACAACTCTTTGGTCATTGGCCTCCAACTTGCAAGAGAGCTGGAGGTAGAATACCTTGAAGCATACGGCGATTCTCAGTTAATCGTCAATCAGATCCGGGGCTCATACGAGGTTCGCCACGAAGACATGATCCCCTATCACCAAATAGCGATCGACATCATCTCGTCGTTCGAGGGGTTCTTCATCGAGTATGTTCCCAGACTCCGAAATATCGAAGCCGATGCCCTAGCTGGCCTTGCCGCTTCCCTAGCGGTTCTAAACTATGCTCATCAATCGGTGGATGTAATAGGCCACGAACTGGTCTGTCCCAAGAACAACGTTCAGTTTGTGGCGAGTTATTCTACTCAGACGGTCGACGAAGCACCGGACTGGAGACAACCATTCATAGACTTCGTAGTCTACGACATCCTGCCCGAGAACCCAAAGGAAGCTACTTCCATCAGAAGGCGTTCTCTCAGATTCTTCTACGATACAGAGACGAAAATGCTGTATCGTTGACCTTATGATAGATTATTACATCGGTGTCTGTCAAACACAGAAGCCAAAGAAGCCGTACGCGAAGCTCATGACGGTGTCTGTGCGGCCCATCAGCCTGGCCCTAAATTGCAGGACCGTCTTCGCCGAATGGGCTACTACCGGCCCACAACGGTAGCGGATGCGATAGACTATGCAAGAAAGTGCAAAGCCTGCCAAGTCCACGCGGACTTCATCCACCAACCATCCGAATTTCTACATCCGACAGTGGCATCCTGGCCGTTCGAAGCATGGGGGATGGATATCATTGGTCCAATCACTCCACCTTCCTCCCGAGGACATCTCTTCATACTCGCAATCACAGATTACTTCTCCAAATAGACGAAAGCTGTTCCGCTTGCAGAAGTCAAAACTTCGAACGTGATCAGCTTCCTCAAGCATCATGTCATCTATCGCTTTGGACTGCCTCGAAGGATCATCCACGATAATGGTCCGCAGTTTGCAAGCCACGCCTTCTATCGGTTCTGCGACAAGCACCGCATCAAGAATATTGCTTCGACACCATACAATCCAGCAGCGAATGGGTTGGCAGAAGCATTCAACAAAACCATCATCAAGTTACTCAAGAAGTTCGTATCGTCCAATAAACGCGACTGGAACGAGAAGCTTGGTGAATGCTTATGGGCGTACCGTCCCACGGTCCGAACACCCACAGGGAACACACCATTCTCTCTGGTGTACAGAAGTGAGGCAGTTCTCCCATTGGAGACTCAAATACCCTTACTCCGTGTCGCCCTCACTTATCAATTGACGACGGATGATAACTACCGTCGCTGGCTACAAGAGTTAGAGGCCTTAGATGAAAAGCACCTCCTGGCTCAGCAAAGGATCGAGCTATACCAAGCACGCATCTCTGGAACCTTTAACACGAAGGTCAAAATCAGAACATTCCAAGTGGGCGATCTCGTTCTGGCAGTCCGGAGGCCGATGGTCATGACTCACAAGACCGCCGGCAAGTTCCAGCCGAAATGGGAAGGCCCATTCATCATTGAGGCTGTATTCTCCAACGGTGCTTACCGCCTCGCAAAACAAAATGGAGACTTGCTCATGTTGCCCGTCAACGGTAAGTTCCTGAAGAAATATTGTCTGAAAGACATTCCAGGTCATCGAGTCATGTACCCGCTGGTGCCGCTGAACTCGCATCTTCAACACATTCCAGATTATCGAGTCATGTACCCGCTGGTGCCGCTGAACTCACATCCACAAACATTTTCCAGATCATCGAGTCGTGTACCCGTTGGTGCCGTTGAACTCATACTTTTACAATATTCCAAATTATCGAGTCATGTACCCGCTAGTGCCTCTGAACTCACATCCCGGTCACTCTTTTAGATAGTAAGTCATATATGATCATACCTCTGAACTTTCTTCCTGGAAGAGATGCTCCCTAATGATCTACTACATGTACTCCTAGTGCACAAAAAGGGTAACAGATCCACAAAATCCCAAAACGGCCATGTCCTCATTACCTCTGAGCCGTTTCACTTCCGCCAAAAAAAATCACCCCTTACATAGAACTTCCATGTCCTCATTACCTCTGAGTCGTTCTATGTACCCTCTTTCATTGAGCCCACTCCTGCCATGTCCTTATTACCTCTGAGTGGAAAGGCTCCGTCGAAGAAACCTTCATGCTTGCCACGTCCTCATTACCTCTGAGTAACTATGAAGATTCCCTTTCAACTTATTATCTGTACCCACAACCGGAGTACGCCAAGGATAATAGGTCCACAAATATTCTCCGCTGGGTCCGCTCCTGCCATGTCCTCATTACCTCTGGATAGAAAGACTCCACGGTAAAACCTCCGTACTTACTATGTCCTCATTACCTCTAAGTAAGTATGTTGGTCCTCTCTCATCTTATTACCCGTTGTCACGCCCCAGTACAGAAACACGGAGACGAACTAGGCCAGCTACTCCATATGAGGTACGTAACGTCATACGGCGATCGTGGCTGTCGAGAGACTAGGGGGTACATGCTACAATCAAGTCTCCTATGGTCCCACAGAGTTCTATGTCTCAATCAATCAAATCACATCAGCAATTAAATGAACATTAAAGATAAAGCAGTAAGGCGTCCCCGGCGCTTCATCAAAATGGTTATGGGAGACTAGCTTTATAATTTAGCTATCTCAGAGAGTTAGGAGTACAAAATTATACACAACTGCAGTCTGTTTATTTACAATTCTGTACTGACACAAAATATCAAGTAATCCGGCTAACAGGTGCCGGTGGCTAAACGCCGCAAAAGTATAAGCAGGAGTGGTGGAGAAGAAACCCATTCGAGTCCCCGAACTGCCATGCTCCTAGTATGCACCATGGATGTCAGGGAGGAAGATCGTGTCCTCAGGCTCTGCTACGGGATCTGGCCAAACAAAAACCAGCGGGGTCAGCCCCGAATAGCAAGTACCGCCAAAGGGGCACAAGAGTTAAGATTAAAAACCCAGTTAAAATAGAATGATTGATAATAGTAATACTTATGCTACTATTATAGGGTAGCGCAACATCCTCGAACCCATGTGGCACCCTTACAACCAAACAAGGACAAAAGGTGCCGCATGGAGTCGGGACGTGTCGTACTCTATAACTCTCACATAAGTTAAAAGGTATAAACAATAAAATCTCCTGATCGTGACTTCGGTCGATAGCCTATCGCAGCACAATAACCAACCCAACAATCAAACAAGAACATGGGTTGGATCATGTACCATGATAGTCCATGTTCCTCAGTCATTCACAGAAGTAGCAATTCACAATAAGAATAAGTCTTTCGTTCATAACTTCGGTCCACAGCCTATCATAGTACGATAACCAACCCAATAATCAAACAAGAACATGGGTTGGATCACGTACCATGACAGTCCGCTTCCCTCAGTTATTCACGGAAGGTAATAGGATACAAGCGAGTCGTTTTCACGGCCAATCAAGTCTACGAGTTTCTAGTGGGACGAGGTTATCCTCGCGTCATGTTATTAGGAAATCCTCAGATCGTATCTTTCCAGCAAGGCTAGCCAACCCAGGGGTTCGCGTAGACAGGTATGATTGAGCACAGGTCCCTCGTAAGGCCACCTTGCTAAAACATATAATATATAGCAGGAATTAATCGGATACAGTCATCCACTCGTTGTAGATGACACAGTATCCGTGGAGACCAGCCGGCGCGTCAAGACAGTATCTCAAGGCGGCTGGTGTAACACGATCTCGGGATTTTGCCCTCCCCATGCATCTAGTATGTTTAGTTGCCTAGTTTAACCCTAGGTGAAATCTTGGACTCACATGCTGTGGCCTGCATGATTATCCTCCTAAAATCGTACTTTAGTACGAGTACCCCAAAGAGGATCCATGTCAATCAGTATGTCAACATGTTCTACCCTCCTTAGTGTAATGCATCATTGCAAACACGCCACGTGGAGTTACGAGTCATTTATCGAGCATGAACAAGAACTGGGACATTCAGGTACATGTATCAGGAAGGAACACTTTGTTCTCCGGGGTCACATTAGTGCTCATATCATGCTCGGGACAAAAGGCGTAAGGATATAAAATGGGCATATAATATCTAATAAAATATCAAAAGCGTACGCACAAAAGCACGCACGCTGAAGGGGTAAAAGTCACGCAGGCTCACTCAGGCTCACTCAAGGCAGCGTGCGTGAAAAGTCACAGAGACTCAAGGGAAGAGCTGCGTGAAAAGTCACGCAGGCTCAAGGAGAGAGCTGCGTGAAAAGTCACGCAGACTCAAGGGAAGAGCTGCGTAAAAAGTCACGCAGGCTCAAGGAGAGAGCTGCGTGAAAAGTCACGCAAGCTCAAGGAGAGAGCTGCGTGAAAAGTCACGCAGACTCAAGGAGAGAGCTGCGTTGTCACGCCCCAGAACCAGAATACTGGAGAGCGGGGGCAGACACAGCCAGCTACGTATATTGAAATAGAATACATCTCAACTACACGGTCACGGCTGTCTAGATATGAGGGTTTACTACAAGCCAGCAGTCTCTTAAGGTCAAGCCTATTGTCTCAATCTCAAGCAATTAACAGAGTTACAAGATGTTAGAGCATCAAATATATATATATAAGGCGTCCCAAATATTACATATTGGATGATCATGAAGCTAGTCGTACAAAATGATAGGACTAGCAAGAGTTCAGTCATACATGATCAACCCTAGGATTTGTTAATCATGTTTACAGCCCGTAGGCAGACAGTAAGTAAATGTGCATCGAGCTAACAGGTGCTCGTCGGCTAAACGCCTCAAAAGAATAAATTTACATATAAGTGGGTGAATCAAAAGGAAAACCCACTCTTGGCCCGGGTTCCGTCTAGTTGTCACCATTGGGCTGGAAGCTTGGTAGATCCTCGGGAGCCGCTCCGAAATCTGGCCATACAAAACCAGCTGGGTCAAACCCCAGAAAGAGCAAGTGCCACAAAGGAGGCCACAAATAAGAACAAAAGCCAGCATATCAAAACATAAAGAATAAAAGGAAAGTACAAGTAAAATAAAAGTACACAGAGCGATAAACGACTAGGGGCGTGGAACCATTCCGGGAGCCAGGTTACAATCCTTAAACCAAACAAGGACCGGGATTGTACCCCTTCGCCTGAATAGTTCACTGTCTCTACCCATTTATCGTTGGAGATAAGTACAACAATCATGATCAAGAGTTCCAGGTACAAGGGCTAGACAAGACTTAGACGGGGCTGGACACCATTCATTCACAATCGGCCAAGCAAGTACTACGGCTTACTACTTTAACTAACTAGGGTTATCACAAGCCTAATTACTAACAAGATGCAAGTGAGAAACTCCCAGTCCCAAGCCCTGCAGACCATCCAGTTATCCTTCCGCGGATTGAGAGTTATAGGTGGGTACATCGCCCGGGAGACAAATGTACCCTTAGGTGACTTAGAGGGTGCAACACATGACAGTGTGCTGGAAATGTGCTCTACTCGTCGGCAAGCTACAAGTCCATTAATGCCTCCAGATAACGAGACTGCATGTGACCGGGAATTCTCCATGTTCTAATTTGGCCTACTCATTACCTAGTCCAATTTTAGTGTGAGTCCCTGGCCGTGGTACCCAGGGAGTCACGTCCTAGACATGATGCAAGACAAGACAAGTGGATTGTACAAGCAAGCAAGCAGGAGCACCCACGGTGTCAAGACAGGTCAAGTTAAGTTATCAAGTCAAGTCAAGTCAGGAGTGCGCCGCCACGGCCACTATCAAGTTATCAAGATAATTCATGTCAGGGTACTTGTCAGGAGTGCGCCACGACGGGCCACTATCATGTCAGGTTGGTCATGTCAGGAGTGCACCATTACGGGTCACTATCATGTTATGTAAGTTCATTGTCATACCAGGCCATATACAATAGTTATTCCAAATATACAAGTAAAATCAAGTTCATGACAAAAGGCGTAAGGATATAAAATGGGCGTAAAATACCTGATACAATACCAATATATATAGGATCATAAAAGAGCCAAGACCAAGAAATAACAAATTCATCATAAACAAGTAGGTAGCACAAGGGGGTCAAAGGTTGGGCTACGCAGGGTATAGACTGCGCATACAAGGCTGCGCAAGAGTTGTCTTGCGCAAGGGTTACATTGCGCAAGGGTTACATTGCGCAAGGTGAGCAGTACGCAAGCAATACGCAACGCACAGTACGCAGACCAGCATACGCAGGGGCTACGCAAGCCACTACGCAAGCAATACGCAATGCACAGTACGCAGGCCAGCATACGCAGGGGCTACGCAAGCCACTACGCAATGCACAGTACGCAGGCCAGCATACGCAGGGTGCAATACGCAGGGTGCAATACGCAGGGTGCAATACGCAGAAGACCCTAAGCAAGGGTTCTACGCAAGCAACACTACGCAGGAGCTCTACGCAGAGGCCATACGCGGGAGCCGCGTGGCCAACAAAAGGGAAAGGCTATGTTCTTCTCCTACCTCTGTCCGAGAGGAAGAACACCCAACCCAAAAACTTCAATTCTTCATAACTTTGCCAAATCAAAACCAAATTTAGATTTTCAAAGCTCTAACTTGAGTAAAATTGAATTCTCTTCCATATGGAAGCATCAAAAACCCATAAAATCCAACTAAAATAGATCAAAACCATGTAAATCCAAAAATAGTTAAAACCTAGATCTAGAACAATGGAGACTCCAAATCACAAAATTCCAAGTCCTAATGTTGTTCTCCATGTCCAAATCTAGCTAATGAACAAATAAAAAGTGGTGCTTATTTAATGGCAAGATGCACTTGCCTATGGGTGTTGGTGGAGGAAGAAGAAGAAGAAGAAGAAGAAATTAATGGAGAAATTATGGAGGAGAGAGAAAGTAGGTGGGTTATAATGAGGGTGTTGTGGTGTAATGGAGGTGGTGTGTAGGCTATGGTGTTCCATCATGACAAACCAAACCAAACCAATTAAAACCGAGCCGAACCAAAACCCGAAATACGAGAAAACCCAAAATTCTGCAAGTCGAGAAAATTAAAAAAATACAAGCCAAAAATCCAATCTACGAGTATAAATACGAAATACGGGAAATGAGGGTGACATGCGTGAAAAGTCACGCAAGCTCAAGGAGAGAGCTGCGTGAAAAGTCACGCAAGCTCAAGGAGAGAGCTGCGTGAAAAGTCACGCAGACTCAAGGAGAGAGCTGCGTGAAAAGTTACGCAAGCTCAAGGAGAGAGCTGCGTGAAAAGTCACGCAAGCTCAAGGAGAGACACGCTTCCAACAGGAAGCGTGCTCAAACAGGAGCACACTATTCACTGTCTTCTCCAAACAGCAAGAACACCATGGCTGAACCCCAAACTTCAAAGCATCATAACTTGGCCATCCGAACTCCAAATCCAGATTTCCAAAGTTCCAACTTGGGTGAAACTGAATGATCTTCCACATGGAAGCATCAAAAACCTATAAAATCCAACTAAAGTAGATCAAACCATGTAAAATCCAAAAAAAATTAAAACCTAGATCTATAAAAATTAAAGCTTCAAAATAGAAATTTCCAAGTTCTAAACTAGTATAGATTGAGGAGAAGAACATATTTTGGCAAATAGTTTTGTAAGAAATCATTGACAAAATTATTTATCCATCTCCTGAGCAAGTTGGTACTTGCCTTGGTTGGTGGAGGAAGTAAATGAGAGGAAGTAAATGAGAGGAGAGAGAATGAGATGAGTTATATATAAAGATCTTGGACCCATGGGTTCATGATGAACCAAAGGGTTCATGATGAACCATTGGTGAACCAAGAATGGGTTACCCAAATGAGCCAAAACTGTAGGCCCAAATGCAGAAAATAAATTAGAAAATAATATTTTGTCGAATATTTTTGGGAAATGCATGAAGAAATACTGCATAATAAATATAGTATAAATACAAGGTAAATACAATTTATTGGTTTACGTATTAAAATACGTATTCCAGGATCGGGGAGTGACATCTCTACCCTTCTTAGAAAAATTCCGTCCTCGGAATTCCAGCCAAGACAGGATAGTGAAATCAGGGCAAGCAAGGCTCAATCATATACAAATTAACTATCATAGCAGTTATTATCATACATCATAAAGTGCAAAACAAGCAGGTGCAAATAAGCATGGAATCGTGTCAATAAGGTGCAAAAATATACCTTATTAGTCAAACAAATGCGGATACCGAGATCTGATCTCGTCCTCGCGCTCCCAGGTTGACTCTCCCAAAGAGTGATGGTTCCAAGAAACACGGACAAGGCTTATCGTCCGATTCTTGAGTACCTTTTTTCGCCGGTCTAAGATAGATACGGGTTGTTTCTCGTAAGTTAGGTCGGTACCAACGACTAACTCAGAATGTTCGAGGACATGACTCGAATCCGGGACATACCCACGTAATTGGGACACATGAAACACATCATGTATGCCAGTTAACGAAGGCGGAAGGGCAAGTCGATAAGCCACATCGCCTACCCGAGCGAGAATCTTAAAAGGACCAACGTATCTTGGACTAAGCTTTCCTCGGGTTCCAAATCTGATGATACCCCGAGTAGGCGAAATCCGCAGAAACACTTGGTCGCCAACTCTGAACTCCAGAGGCCTACGATGCTGATCTGCCCAATGACGATGTCGGTCCTGTGCAACTCGAAGGCGCTCTCTGACCAACTTAACTATCTCTATAGTCTGCGTGATCATCTCTGGCCCCAACAACTTCCGTTCTCCGACGTCGTCCCATGCCAAAGGGGACCTACACTTCCTTCCGTACAATGCTTCGAACGGGGCCATCTGAATGCTAGCCTGATAGCTGTTGTTATAGGAGAACTCCACAAGATGAAGGTGATCCTCCCAAGATCCGCCAAAGTCCAAGGTACACGCCCGTAGCATATCTTCTAACGTCTGGATGGTTCTTTCTGATTGCCCGTCGGTTTGTGGATGATAAGCAGTACTAAATCTTAACTTGGTTCCCAAACTTTGGTGTAAGCTCCACCAAAAATGGGAAGTAAATCGCGTATCCCGATCTGATACTATACTAACTGGAACACCGTGCTGCCTTACTATCTGCTTTATGTACATTTCTGCTAACTGCTCAGTAGTCTGTCCAACTCGGAAGGGAAGGAAATGAGCGACCTTCGTGAGTCGATCTACTATTATCCAGACTACATTCTTGTCAGCCGAGGATCTAGGTAAACCGGTCACAAAATCCATCGTGATGTGCTCCCATTTCCATTCTAGGATAGGAAGCGGCTGTAGCAACCCTGCTGGTCTCTGCTGCTCGACTTTCACCTGCTGACATACCAGACACTTGGATACAAATCTCGCTATCTCTCTTTTCATGCCATTCCACCAAAAGTACTGCCTGATATCTCAATACATCTTTGTCCCTCTAGGATGAATGGAGTAAATAGAACTATGAGCTTCGGACATAACTTCTTGTCGAAGGTCTCTACTCGGTACACAGAGTCTGTTTCCAAACCTGAGCGTACCATCTTCATGAATCACTAACTCCTTCCTACGGTCTGATTCATACTCCGACCGCAACTTCTGAATCTGTGGATCTCCTGCTTGTGTTGCCCTTATCCTCTCTACTAAGGTTGACTGAATCTGCATACTGGTCATTCTTCCTATATCCCTTGGCAAAACTACTTCGATTCCCATACTCTGAAGATCTTCTAAAATATGCTTCTGCGAGGTCAAGATAAAGGCACTGTCTCTCCTACTCAGTGCATCTGCAACTATATTCGCCTTTCCTGGATGATACTGAAGATCTAAATCAAAATCCTTCAGCAGTTCTAACCATCTTCTTTGCCTCATGTTCAAATCTCGCTGCATGAATACGTATTTCAAACTCTTATGATCAGTATAGATCTCTACCCGATCTCCGTATAAATAATGCCTCCACAACTTGAGTGAAAACACCACAGCTGCTAACTCCAAATCGTGAGTCGGGTAATTCTTCTCATGGTCTCGAAGCTGCCGAGACGCATATGCTATCACCTTTCCGTGCTGCATCAATACACATCCAAGACCCTTCCCAGATGCGTCACAATATACTGTAAAGCCTCCCGCTCCTACTGGAAGCGTCAAGATCGGGGCTGAGATCAACCACTTCTTCAATTCTTCAAATGATGCCTGACAGCTAGCTGACCAAACAAACTCTACGTCCTTGTGCGTCAAACGCGTTAAGGGCACAGAGATCTTGGCAAAGTCTGCCACGAACCTTCTGTAGTAACCAGCTAATCCTAAGAAACTTCGCACTTCTGCAACCGTTTTCGGGACTGGCCAATGCACTACGGCCTCAATCTTCTTCGGATCCACTGACACTCCTGTCCCAGAAATTACATGCCCCAGGAACAAAATGTGATCTAACCAGAATTCACACTTGTCGAGCTTCGCATAAAGTTGATGCTCCCTCAATGTCTGTAAGACAGTCCTAAGATGTTTCACATGCTCCTCTTCACTGCTGGAATAGACAAGAATGTCATCTATGAACACCACCACAAATTTATCCAAATACGGTAGAAAGATGCGGTTCATTAAATCTATGAATATTGCGGGGGCGTTGGTTAGTCCAAAGGGCATTACTAAAAACTCATAATGCCCATATCTAGATCTGAATGCTGTCTTCGGTATGTCTTGCTCCCGGACTCTTACTTGATAGTATCCCGACCGAAGATCGATCTTGGAAAAGACACTGGCCTTGCTCAACTGGTCAAACATGTCATCAATCCTTGGTAGCGGGTACTTATTCTTCACTGTTACTGCATTCAGCTTGCGGTAGTCATTGCACATCCTCGTCGACCCATCCTTCTTGGGAACTAGCATCACTGGCGCGGCCCAGGGCGATTTATTGTCTCGGATGAATCCCTTAGACTTCAACTCTTCTTCATGTTGATACAACTTATCCTGTTCTGATGGCGACATTCTGTAAACTTTGTCTGCAATAGGCCTCGTTCCAGGGTTCAACTCAATGCTAAATTCTACCTCTCTGACTGGGGGTATCCCTGGGAGCTCATTAGGGAAGACGTCGAGAAAATCTTCGACCACTCTCAAAATCTGTCCTGGCTCTGACACTGCTGCTGAGATGACGCCTCCGGCCTGATTCTTCAAGGTTCGAGTAAAGATGAACTGTTCCATCCCAGGAACGCTGAATATGACTCTACCTCCTCTACAATCAATTGTCGCATGACTGTCTCTCAACCAGTCCATGCCAAGAACAACATCAAAATTCCCCATAGGGAATTCAATCAATGATGTGTGCAATAAATGCCCACACACCTCTACCGGACATGAAAAGCGCACCCTGTTAACTTCTACGAGCCCATTGCCGGTGAGTATATCCATCTTCTCCGGCAATGCCTCAAACTCTAATCCAATCCGTGTAGCATATTGTGCAGAGATGAATGAATGAGTAGCGCCTGAATCAAATAATGCTACAGCGGGAAATGAGGTGACGAGAATTTTACCTGCCACCACGTCACTAGACGCTAGAGCCTCTCCCGAGGTCAATGTGAGAGCCTGGCCCCGCGGAGCCCCTTGTTGCGGCCTTCCTTGACCATGCTGTTACTGCCTCTGAGGGCCCTCGGCTTCCTGTGCCTGGCGGAACATCTGAGCCTGCGTTGGTAGACGCTGGGCTAGGGGCCTTACTACTAATACTGGCCCTCCACTAGGGGTTGCCACCGGAGCTGGCAATGCTGGAAACTGCTGAGCTGGCCCTCTTGGCCTCTGCATCATAGGACAAGTGGAGATACGATGGTCTGAACTACCATACCTCAAGCATAAGCCATTCGCTGACCGGCACACCTCCCTCGTGTGCCCTGTCTTTCCACAGAATGTACAGCCCTGGGGTGCTCCCTGACGCTGTTGCTGGTTTCTCGGCTGCTGATGCCGAACTGGCGCTGTATTAGTTGATACGGCCATCCTTTGCGGTGCTCCTGCATCATGAAGACGTACACCGGGTGCTGGTGCCGATGTTCGCTGCATTGCTCCTCCTCCAACCTGGGAATGAGATCTCTTCTGACCTCCTGTCCTCGATGCCAACCTCTGCTGGGTAAGCTCGTACCTCCGAGTGGCCGTCAAAACAGCATCAAACGTCTGGTAGTCGTGTCCCTCCACAAGCTGCAGTAGTTCCAAATGAAGTCCCTGCTGGAACCTCATAGCTTTCTCTAGCTCCATTGCCACCATTGCTGGTACGAAATGGCACAATCTGCAGAACTCTGCTGCATACCCATCTACGGTCTTGCCTGCTTGCTTGAGACTGATAAACTTCTGCTGGAGCTCATATCGAGCTACTACGCCAAAATACATGGCCTTGAATCTGTCACTGAAGGTGGTCCAACGAACAGGGCATCTTGCACCAACTTCTTCTGATGCCCACCAGTCGCGGGAAAGATCCTGAAGTACCAGTTTGACCTGATCAACCTTCTCATCATCTGGAACCTTGGCTGCCACAAGAATGGCTACGATATCTTGAATCCAGGCATCCGCAGTGATGGCATCCTCCGCGCCATCAAAATATCTCGGGTTCAAGCGACGAAACCTTCCTGATGCTCCCGAGTCAGCCCCGACACTCCTCTCAAGAGCTAACTGAATCCCTTGGTTCAGCAACACGTTCTGCTCCTGCTGCCGAGTCTGTTGTTGTTGGTTAGTGACAAGAAACCCCCGGATGATCTCCAGGAGTGCTACGACGTCTGGTACTGCCGTCGCTGCTGGCGCTGCAGGGGTTTCAATAACCTGCGGCTGTACTGCCTCTGGTTCCATTTCTGCTCGTGCCTGCACTGGAGAAGGTTCTCTCCCCTGTTGCTGTCCAGTCGAGCCATGCTCTTGCTGCTCTTCCTCATGGGCCTCACCTGCTACGGAGAATGAAGCACCCCTATAGAGAAGAATATAAGATTATCAAGTCCGGACGAGGAAGATTTCGAGGATGCAAGTCAGGTTAGAGATCAAGGCAAGGACAGAGAATTCGAAACAAAATTTCAAGGGGAACAAGTTTTGATTGAGACTCCTAATAATTTGTAATATCCCACAAGTCTGAAAATCAGACCTGCATGGGCCACCACTAAAACCTTGTCACGCCCCAGTACCGAAATACGGAGACGGACTAGGCCAGCTACTCCATATGAGGTACGTAACGTCATACGGCGATCGTGGCTGTCGAGAGACTAGAGGGTACATGCTACAATCAAGTCTCCTATGGTCCCACAGAGTTCTATATCTCAATCAATCAAATCACATCAGCAATTAAATGAACATTAAAGATAAAGCAGTAAGGCGTCCCCGACGCTTCATCAAAATGGTCATGAGAGACTAGCTTTATAATTTAACTATTTCAGAGAGTAAGGAGTACAAAATTATACACAGCTGCAGTCTGTTTATTTACAATTCTGTACTGACACAAAATATCAAGTAATCCGGCTAACAGGTGCCGGTGGCTAAACGCCGCAAAAGTATAAGCAGGAGTGGTGGAGAAGAAACCCACTCGAGTCCCCGAACCGCCATGCTCCTAGTATGCACCATAGATGTCAGGGAGGAAGATCGAGTCCTCTGGCTATGCTACGGGATCTGGCCAAACAAAAACCAGCGGGGTCAGCCCCGAATAGCAAGTACCGCCAAAGGGGCACAAGAGTTAAGATTAAAAACCCAGTTAAAATAGAATGATTGATAATAGTAATACTTATGCTACTATTATAGGGTAGCGCAACATCCTCGAACCCATGTGGCACCCTTACAACCAAACAAGGACAAAAGGTGCCGCATGGAGTCGGGACGTGTCGTACTCTATAACTTTCATATAAGTTAAAAGGTATAAACAATAAAATCTCCTGATCGTGACTTCGGTCGATAGCCTATCGCAGCACAATAACCAACCCAACAATCAAACAAGAACATGGGTTGGATCATGTACCATGATAGTCAATGTTCCTCAGTCATTCACAGAAGTAGCAATTCACAATTAGAATAAGTCTTCCGTTCATAACTTCGGTCCACATCCTATCATAGTACGATAACCAACCCAATAATCAAACAAGAACATGGGTTGGATCACGTACCATGACAGTCTGCTTCCCTCAGTTATTCACGGAAGGTAATAGGATACAAGCGAGTCGTTTTCACGGCCAATCAAGTCTACGAGTTTCTAGTGGGACGAGGTTATCCTCGCGTCATGTTATTAGGAAATTCTCAGATCGTATCTTTCCAGCAAGGCTAGCCAACCCAGGGGTTCGCGTAGATAGGTATGATTGAGCACAGGTCCCTCGTAAGGCCACCTTGCTAAAACATATAATATATAGCAGGAATTAATCGGATACAGTCATCCACTCGTTGTAGATGACACAGTATCCATGGAGACCAGCCGGCGCGTCAAGACAGTATCTCAAGGCGGATGGTGTAATACGATCTCGGGATTTTGCCCTCCCCATGTATCTAGTATGTTTAGTTGCCTAGTTTAACCCTAGGTGAAATCTTGGACTCACATGCTGTGGCCTGCATGATTATCCTCCTAAAGTTGTACTTTAGTACGAGTGCCCCAAAGAGGATCCATGTCAATCAGTATGTCAACATGTTCTACCCTCCTTAGTGTAATGCATCATTGCAAATACGCCACGTAGAGTTACGAGTCATTTGTCGAGCATGAACAAGAACTGGGACATTCAGGTACATGTATCAGGAAGGAACACTTTGTTCTCCGGGGTCACATTAGTGCTCATATCATGCTCGGGACAAAAGGCGTAAGGATATAAAATGGGCATATAATATCTAATAAAATATCAAAAGCGTACGCACAAAAGCACGCACGCTCAAGGGGTAAAAGTCACGCAGGCTCACTCAGGCTCACTCAAGGCAGCGTGCGTGAAAAGTCACGCAGACTCAAGGGAAGAGCTGCGTGAAAAGTCACGCAGGCTCAAGGAGAGAGCTGCGTGAAAAGTCACGCAGACTCAAGGGAAGAGCTGCGTAAAAAGTCACGCAGGCTCAAGGAGAGAGCTGCGTGAAAAGTCACGCAAGCTCAAGGAGAGAGCTGCTTAAAAAGTCATGCAGACTCAAGGAGAGAGCTGCGTGAAAAGTCACGCAAGCTCAAGGAGAGAGCTGCGTGAAAAGTCACGCAAGCTCAAAGAGAGAGCTGCGTGAAAAGTCACGCAAGCTCAAGGAGAGAGCTGCGTGAAAAGTCACGCAGACTTAAGGAGAGACACGCTTCCAACAGGAAGCGTGCTCAAACAGGAGCACACTGTTCACTGTCTTCTCCAAACAGCAAGAACACCATGGCTGAACCCCAAACTTCAAAGCATCATAACTTGGCCATCCGAACTCCAAATCCAGATTTTCAAAGTTCCAACTTGGGTGAAACTGAATGCTCTTCCACATGGAAGCATAAAAAACCCATAAAATCCAACTAAAGTAGATCAAACAATGCAAAATCCAAAAATGATTAAAACCTAGATCTACAAATATCAAAGCTTCAAAATAAAAATTTCCAAGTTTTAAACTAGTATAGATTGAGGAGAAGAACATGTTTTGGCAAATAGTTTTGTAAGAAATCATTGACAAAATTATTGATCCATCTCTTGAGCAAGTTGGTACTTGCCTTGGTTGGTGGAGGAAGTAAATAAGAGGAGAGAGAATGAGATGAGTTATATATAAAGATCTTGGACCCATGGGTTCATGATGAACCAAAGGGTTCATGATGAACCATTGGTGAACCAAGAATGGGTTACCCAAATGAGCCAAAACTGTAGGCCCAAATGTAGAAAATAAATTAGGAAATAATATTTTGTCGAATATTTTTGGAAAATGCATGAAGAAATACTGCATAATAAATATAGTATAAATACGAGGTAAATACAATTTATCGATTTACGTATTAAAATACGTATTCCAGGATCGGAGAGTGACACCCGTACTCTGAACCAGGGTACGCCAAGGGTAATAGGCCCATAAATGTCCTCTGTTGACCACAAAAATCCTCTGTTGAGTCCACTCCTACCATGTCCTCATTACCTCTGAGTAAGAAGATTCCGCGGTGAACAAAGCCTTCATACTTGCCATGTCCTCATTACCTCTTTGTAAGTATGTTGGTTCCCCTTTCATCCTATTATCCGTATCCTAAACTAGGGTACGCCAAGGATAATAGGCCCACAAATACCCTTTGCTAAGTTTCTTAGTATGGACCCATCATCTCTCATCATGCCCCAGGAGCCCAGCCGCTCCACGGCATTCCTTCTTCCACTACCAAGAACATCCATGACCACCATGCCGTAGAACTGTTCTAGGTATCCCCAATCGAACTTGTTATCCGTACCTAAAACCAAGGTATGCCAGGGGTAACAGGTCAATAAAAAAGTCCCCCATGCGGTGCAAACAATACCATAATATCACAGGCACAACAAGCAATACAAATGAAGGGTAGAATTGAAAGTACTCTTTATTTGAAGGAAGAAAAAAGCGCTACATGTGTTGGGACCACGCCCCTATCATAAAAGAAAAGAAAAAAGAAACAGAAATAAAAGAAGAAAAGGCCGACTATAGTTCGGCATTACACAATTCCAAGAGGCGGTTTTTCACCAAGGCAGTCCCCAGCTCTAGCCTCTGTTTAGCTCGGCGCTCGACCTCTTGGGACAACTGCTCTGCGTCATTCAAATACATATACGCCTGCCAATCGTTCTCCATCTTCTTCAGGGCAAGTTCTAGATTGGCAGAAGCCCTACTAAACTTATCAGCCTCCTGAATGGCAATCCCTTTCTCAGTACAAGCAGCTTCGAGCTCGGATTCCAGGAAGGTCAGCTTTCTCTGGAGCTCGAGGATCTGCTCCCGGGTGTCGGTTACCCCGCGGGAGGCTGCCGCTTTCCAAGCCGCGCAATCTTCAGTTCGACGGCTCCATTGATCGTACATCCGAGTTAAATCCCGACGGTCCTTCAATATAACCGGCTTGAGCGATTCCCGGGCAACCATCACCTTCTCCACCGCGGTAATGAGGAAATTACGCTCATGGTTTATTGCCGCGGGTAAATCAGCTTGTTGCAGCATACGAAACTGGGCCACGAGACGATCGGCCTCTAACAGCTTAGGCTCCAGAAGCGCAGCCAGTTTCCCTCCACCAGGGAGTGTTCTAAGGATATTGATCTGGCCACCGGCACATTGACGGGCCAGAGTAAAGGGAGTCCCCCTTTCCACAGCTGCCTCGATCCCCCTCTTCAGGTGGCGGTAGAAACTGTCGACCACATCCTGGGACACTTCATCCAAAACCTCTGTAGAGGACGGTGTCAAAGGGAGTGTGGCAGGCAGTACCGAAGGAGTAGCCTCAGAACGTGCCATTCCCGCCACCAAGGAAACAAACTCTGTGCAAAAAGATGCATGAATGGTAGCTAGCTCCTCTTCTGCCGCCCGAAGAGCCTGGATGCTGGGCATGGCGGAAAGGTTAACCCCCGAAACTATATTCGCAGAGGAGGGTGCAGGAGGCATCGTCCCTTGCCCCAGCCGTATTGCTACTGAGGCTCCCGAACTCGACCCGGGTGGAGGCCCCTCAATATCGGTTGGAGAAGAAGGGGGCACACGTGCTTCCGTCGAATCCCCTCCGCTGGAGTCCACCCCGGCGATGACCGTCACCGGCAATAAAGGAGTGGGACCTGTACGTCCAAAGCAACCATTAATCGACGTAACTCGAAGGAGAGGATGATGGAGTAAATAGGCTTCTTCACAAGTTAAGGTTTAACTTGTCTTACCAGGGGAAGAGCATGGAGGCTGCGGCTCGTTCGCAGCTGGCGTAGTTTCCCCACCCACGGCTTCCGATCCGAATTCAACCGATTTCTCTGTCACGGCCATCTTTGAAAGGGAGCCAGCCAGGACAGTGTCATCCTGTTGAAGTTCATATGTCTCAGGGACGGGCGCAGTAGAACCCCCATCCCCCTGGGTTGCGGTCCCAGCAAGGTGAGACTCCTCGACCGCCTCCGGAAGAACCCCAGCAGCAATGATAGTAGTGCACACATCACTAACCAAATGGGATAAGACCGGATCAACCTCGGCAATCGGGTCCTGAGAAGCGAACTCATCTGACGCCTGTAAAGAGCAAAAGGAAAAAAACGATTAGGCCATAACATAGAAGAAGAAAGAAGGGGGTAGTTGAATTTCAAATCACCTCAGAAACAACATCAACATCATCAATAAACAGCCTGCGACGTCTTACCGCAGCACGCTTCGTGGAATAGGTCCTGCTATCGTCGGTAAACACGCGCCTGCTTCGCTTACGTGAAGGACGAGGCACAACAGGTGGTTGATCCTCCACCACCTCGTCAGGCCCAGTAGGCGGCTGACTCGCCACCCTTTCATCCGACATAGTAGGTGGCTGATTCCCAACTTCCTCATCTGAAGAATGCGATGAGTCATCGGCGTCTTTCTTATCACCCTTTTCGTCCGCCGTAGTGGACTCTGAGTCCGGCGCAGGAACCCTATTCGCCCCTCTCTTCCTCTTCTTGGATCCCTCGGGCTTCTCGGCCAGGCCAGTGCCAGCAATGAAGCTAGTACTCATGTCAAAGTTGACAGGAAGCTTGCTCGCAGCAACATGATAAAGGGCCGCCATATACAAAATATCCCCTGCCATCTTAGCATCAGGGACCGAGAAGCTAGCCCGGGTATGGACCGTATTGTAATAATGCCAAGCCCGGATGCCATCGAGTACGCTGCCCTCAAAACCCAGGCAAGCGCTGGGGCAATCAAGGAACAGCTGACTATACCCGAATTGACGAGAAAATCTACTGGGCAGATAAGGCTCCAGGTATACGTTATTTCGGTAACGGTATACTAGGCGCGCAGGGCAAATATTACGCAGCCAAAGAAGCATCTTCTCAGATAAGAGTTGGGGAGGATCAACGCCGTCAACATGCACTCCCCTCACTTCCCTAGTGGTAAATTGAGGAAGAGAGACAAAGAAGTCGGGCCCGTCAACTCTCGACAACGCCCTCCGGCAGGCCGACATGGTGTCGTGCTCCCAAGGCTGATGACGGTATCAGAAAAGGAAGGCGTCATCATCAGTAACATCTTCTTCAGTTCCTGGCCTCATCAACGACCGATAGTACATCAATAACCACCCCATGAGGTAATGGTATGGAAGTTCTATCCGCTCAAAATCCAGTGCCGTCTCGCGAGCAATGACCTTAGACGAAAATGTGCGGAGGCCGTGGTGTATGCTACACACCATGGACGGAAGAAGGGCCAATATGGCTTTGAAGACCAGCTTCATAGCCGGAAGAATGAAGTGGCGGCTGATCCTTTCAGTAGAACCTGCCCCTCCTGAGACTACGCAATTTCGTAGCCACACCATTAAGAACCCGGCCAAAAGTGCCTTTTCAGACATCTCCCGGGTACCGTAGTGGAAATAACTGAAGGAGTCAGTACGACTCCCAAATCTATCGTGTTTGGACCTCGACCTTTTTGCCTTCAATTTCAGGTCCTCTACCTCCGCCCGGGTTTGAGAACTTCGAAAAAAACCCGACAGGAAGGACGGAATTTGAAAAGATACGCAACCCAAGTCGTGGTATGAGGGGCATTTTCCTCTGAACTATTATTCTTCTTGATAGCAGTCTGGTGACAGATGCTATGGTGGCACAGCAGTTCCCGGTACACAGTGACAAAACCTGGGAATCGTCGATCCAGATCGTTGAATTCCTCGTTCGTCGGAGTGTATAATTCAAAAGCCTCACCTCCCCACGGCAGCTTAGAAACAGCGTGCATTTAATGGAGAGCAAGTCCCAACTCTCCTCCGGGCACGAAGAAAGTACCCGTACGCCGGTTATACATCTCCAAAGGGGCCATGAACAAAGGCTTGTTAATGGGCAACCCGTAACAGGTGCCCCGGATGGCGTAGTAGAGATCAATCTCCCAAAGGGACTCCCCGTAGTTCCTCAGGATCCAGGAGGTAAGATTGGTCCATGTTGGAATGGGGTTCATCCAATTCAGCAGGGATAACCTGTCCACAGGATAAGACCCCTTGCGAGCGAGTTGATTCAGAAAGGTATCAGCTCGAGTGAAAGTGAAGTTGGGACCAACCACGTTTATAAAAGTACCAGGAAGCAGCCCCATCACACTCCGACTGACTGATTCCTTGCCCGCATATGGTGACCCCGTACGCCTATTATAGTGGATGTTGCCCACGAACATCCCCGATTGGGTGGGAGTCAGGGAGCCCGCCATCGTTCTGCTCGACGGTACCATATTAAACCACGAGAGGGGAAAATGTCGCTCCATCTCGGGAATATGGATCTCCACCCCGTCCATAGTAAAATTCCAGTTCTCAGAAATGTCCAGCAATCGGGAGTTCTTTATGGAAAGGGCATCTCCAAAGAGAAAAGCCGGTTTCAGATATTCTTCGTCAAGTTTTCCTGAATTCATCATAGTACAAAGGAAGTGGAAAGGTTGGTTGTTGATGACAGCCACCCTCTCCCTAGGCTCATTAGCGGGAAGCTGATCCGTTATATGTCGAATTAAGCCGTCGAGCCGCACTCCCACGGCAAATTGAGCTGAACCCATAAGAAGCTCTCCTGCTGGGTTGGTTGGGAGGTTCACTGGAAAAGGACAAAAAAAACAGTATTAAAAGATGGTTAAAGCGAAATCACTGAACAAATCTCAAAAAGAGGTCCCTACAAGCCTATGCGGCTCGGATCAACGAAGCCTTATGCGGCTCACTTTTCAACTGGGCTTCAGGTGGCACGGCCTCAAGGGAGCCTATGCGGTTCGGGCCAACACAGCCTCATGCGGCCCAAATCAGACGGTAGTTCCATGTGACACTGGTTCGATAGCTTATGCGGATCAGTTGAACATATGCGGTTCTAGCAGAAGAGCTTATGCGGCGTAAAATGCTATGCGGTTCATTCTGTCAGAAACATATGCGGCTCCGTTCAAGAGAGACTTCATGCGGTTCATATCCAGAGACTCAAATCCTTCTCATGCGGCTCAAACATAGGGCATCTCCTATGCGACTCGGATATGAGAGGGTCATGCAGCCCATACAGTATATGCGGCTCCATCATGGTCGAACTGGGGTGGTTCAGACGAAGGATTAAGGCTTGTGCATAAATATGCAACAAAGCCATGGGTTCTTAGGATTCAAAGTATTCAAATGCAACCCTTACCATTGAGAGCAGGGCGGACATCAGGGTGCACTTCGGGCACGACGGCTGACGAGGAAGCCGCCTTCTTGCCCTTCGCAGCAGCAGAGACGACCTTGGATGATTTGGGGGCCATGTCCGACGATCGGAGAAGGGAAATAAGAAAAGAAATACGAGACAACAATAGTGGGAACGAAGAAAAAAGTAAAGGAATCCCTCAGACCAAACTCATCCATATTTATAAACGAAAGTGAGGAGTTTTGATTCCCGTGCATACACGAAGACCGACTCTTCGGTTATCGAGGTGAGCCGCCTAAAATGAAGGCCAAACTCCTGGGATCCCGTGCCGAAAAGTGGCCTTTAAAACTGACAGCAAATCAACAGCATTTAATGCAAAAGATTACCATACGTGGCAAATGATGACGTGGCAGAAAGCCCATGCGGCTGAAACACCCATGCGGCTGAAACATCCATGCGGCTAAGCCATCCATGCGACTGAAACATCCATGCGGCCAGGACATCCATGCGGTCAGGACTTCATATGCGGCTAGAAGAGATTGCACACAGCCATGCTTCTTATTTAAAGTATTTCAATTTTGCAAATTGAAAACTTTGAAGGGGGTCTTGTAGAAGCATAGAAAATAATAAAAAAAGATCCATACGGTCAGGAAACCCCATGCGGCTCAGAAAGCCCATACAGCTCAGAGATTCATACGGCACAAGGGACTATACGGCTCTGTGATCTCCATGCGGCTCAAAGAGAAGTGCCATGTAGCATACAAACAACTCTTCCCTTACTGCATTAATTGCCTTGACGGTTGACAGCTCTGACAAGACGACAGCCCTGACACAAAGATGTAATTATGACTCTGTCATAATGACAGATTCCTAGGGAAACGAATGAGATCTCTGACACAATCCCTCGAGATACAGAAAAGGCTACGCAGCCTAGACACGTGAACAGTCATATGCGGCTCGAGCGGAGACTTCCCATGCGGCTCAGGCCGAAGTTGCCCTATGCGGCCCAGATCGAAACAGCCCTATGCGGCTCAAGAAGAGGCTCCCCCTATGCGGCTCAAGCGGAGACTCCCCATGCGGCTCAGGCCGAAGTTGTCCTATGCGGCCCAGATCGAAACAGCCCTATGCGGCTCAAGCGGAGGCTTCCCCTATGCGGCTCAAGCGGAGGCTCCCCCTATGCGGCTCAAGCAGACGCTCCCCCATGCGGCTCACGAGGACCATCTCCATGCGGCTCACGAAGGAGTTATCCGTTATGCGGCCACCTACGTCCATACGGCCCAGATTATCATGTGATTCGAAGGTTCGGGGGCCACTCCCCAAACAGCTTGATACGTGGCCGGGCTTATACGGCTCCATCCTCATGCGGCTCAGGTCCCCTCAGTGGCTCCCAGGACACGTGTCATAAAGCCAATCAATTTTCCAAATTTACTGCAATCTAAGATTGGGTCAAATCCCAATAATCTGGGACACGTGGCAGGAGAATGAATTAAACTTATTCATTCAGATTCGCAGACATCAGCAGATCATCATATGGGAGATTTATTCCAATCAGCATTAATTGCTGAGAGGATTTGGCATAATCTATATTAATGGCCCAGATTCATCACACCCAAGATTAATGGCCCAGATTGATCAATCAAAAGGCCGCCGCCACTTCAAGGAATAATCATTACAAACCCTAATGATTGCATTCCCTTCTTAAAATAGCAAGGTGCCATTCCCTTGCAAGAGAGGACCCTTTTTTCGAGATCAAAGAGCACCAGAATACTTGGAGAGAAAGAGCCGAGAGAGAGAAAAGAGAGCATTTCTTCAACGCCAAGCAATCTTCTGGAGCCAAGGCTGCATACCGATCGTCCAAGGAGTAAGGCAGAGCGGCCATCGCTTTCCCGAGCCACTATCGTCACCCCGCAGAATCTAAAATAAATAATTGTACTTAGATTGTTGTACCTAGGATTTCGTCCCTAGGCTTTCTTTGTACAAGCGAGTTTGGAACGTGAAGTAAAAGTCCAGTCCTCCGATAATTGTTCTGCTCTTTTATATTTCAGGGCAAACACCTATGCGGCCACTAATCCCAGTCGTAGACCATCTGCTCCATGCGGCTCGGGTTCAGTCTTTGACCGCCTCTCAGGCGGTCCTGACCTCATAGGCTCTCAGGAGGATGTGCAAGACTCTGTGACGCACAATTTGGACTCTTCCTACTATGCACTCTCAGGTGCTAGAGGAAAGAAGTCTAGGATAGCGCGGGCTCATCAAACTCAGTCAGCTGTCCTAACTTCTGACCATCAGGGCATCCCGCTGACTATTACGCGGGCCTATGATGGAAAGTTGTACAAAACTATCTGTGTCCTGCCCCCGGCGGCCAACAGACGGGATAGTTATCAAGAATCTCCCAACAACGATCAAGGGCAAGTACTCTTACTAGCCCCACATCAGGGAGCAGGCAAGATGCCAACACACTCGTGTGCTCGGGACTCCCGGGCCCACAAAATGAGTGGCTTACGTGATGTGATTCTTCACAAGCGCAAGGAAAGAGAAGAAAACTTGGTGTCCAGAGAGTCCTTTATGGACATCATTGCACTCAAGTCATTGTCAACTGCTGCTGCAGCAAGGCGGCAGTACAAGAGGACAGGCAGTCCGTCTTTCAACGACTGCAGCAGCCAGGACCGGTCCTGCAACAAAGCTCAGGAGACGAGGCTCTTCATGTCGCCTCATGCAATTCTGCTCGGAAGATCCCTACCGACAAGGCGGGGAAGAAAAAAATGTTTCCAGCCCGACGATCTCAACTAGCGTGGCCAAGAAACTCGCGTCCAAGCGGCTGCCCACAACCACCTCAGGAGGAGTTTACCAGGGCACCCGTTCAAAGACGAAATCTTCAACACTGGGGATTCGTCAACTGCACCTCAGGGGGTAGCCGAAGCTGGGGGTAACACCCCTCTGAACATCCATGATAATCCGGTATTCCAAGAAGATCAACCAGGGGAGACAGTTCCCCCAACAGATGTAAGAGACCCAGATGTCTATGGGTCCCAAGATGAAACATCCTCCTATGTAGGGGGTAGTAGTTCCTTCGAGTCCGAACCGGAGGAGAACATTCCTACATATCTCGACGACTTCTCCATTCGGGGGTATGATACGGAGAGTACATCCTCCATAGTTCCTTCCATTGTTCCTCGTGTGAGAACAGTATTTGTGATTGATAATGACCAGGACGGTCCCAGCGATCGATAGCGCCTCGACACTCTTGAGGCCATACTTCACACCTTAGTGAAGTCGATGGAAGAAATCAAGGCGACCCTACGAACTGTTCAAGGAAGGACGCCTGGTCAGACAAGTTTGGGTCCCACCGTCAATGCGGACTCGAACACAAATACACCAACCCCAGGTGACAATCCGCCCGGAATGACGGCTCCTAGTACTGCGGACGAGGCTAGGGAGGCAATGAGAGAAGTCCAGGAGCTCTGTGCGATGTTCCACGCACGAAAATACTCTCAGGACTTGATGATATGACAACTGTATCCCGCTGCATGGAGGGATGTCCCCTTCCCTCCGCGGTACAAGTCGTTCAACATCAACCCCTACGACGGAAAGACCTCTGCAAGACGGTACATAACCTACTTCGAGGTCACAACAGACTACTTGCCGTACGACGATGCGATCCTCACGCGATTGTTCGTCGGGGCATTGGAGGTGGTAGCATTTGATTGGTACCTGCTGGACAACTGCATCCATTCCTTTGTCGGCTTCAAAAACATGTTCTTTGAAAGGTTCTACAAGGTAGGATAAGATGTGACAATATCCACCCTCATGGATGTTGTTCAAGGTGAGAAGGAGCTGATAAGAAACTACATTGAGCGGTTTTGCCAAACCGCTATGAAATTGCCCTCTAGCAATCCAGATTCTTCCTTGATTGAAATCTGCCAAAAGAGGCTGCTTTCCACGATCAGCCTCTGGATGGGCGAAAAGTCAATTCAAGGACTGGAAGACCTTCATCATCAGCGCCACTAGCACAGAAGTGAAGTTGAAGAAGGCTCGCCAACTAGGCATGTACATCTCCGATGGAGAGGACAAGAGCAAACGTCCGAGTACTAACAACAACGGCGGTAGTTCCTCCAACAACCGAGATGCCAAGGGCAAGCAGGCTATGGTGGCCGACACAACCCAGAAGCCTGAACCAAAGCAGGCCGAGAAGCAGTGGCCGCTGATGTCTTACTCCTTCGAGGATAGTCATGTCAAGCCCATCATGGATATGTTCATACAAGGAGACAGGATTCACCTTCCTCCATCGAGACATGAGCCTCGGCCTGCAGAGATGGAGAGCCCAAAGTACTGCCACTACCACCGCTACGTCCATCATGCTACTCAAGACTGCTTCCAACTGAAGTGGTACATCCAAAACCTGATCGACTCTAAGGCTCTGGCCACTGACTTCAAGAAGGTAAGTGTGGCGGCCAACATGGTGTCTGTCTAATTTGGCAGCTTCCTTTCAAGATGGAGTAGTACCCATTCCCAGGCAAAGATAGAGGTCGCTAATCTTCCACCTCCCTGAGAGCAGGCTGCTGGTCTAGTGCCCCTCTCCACATCACGAGGGGAGGTCATGTGGGTCCATTCGACATGGTACCTGAAGTGACTCAGCCCGCACCATCCTTCTCCGGCAAGAAGAAGGATAGGAAAGTCAAGTCCTGCCGTACAATATCGATAGATATCGAAGAAACTACGACTGTCGTCACCCAGTCTGGTACACAATCCCAATCTATACCAGGTAACTCAGTCGAAGAACGCCAGCCGGCCACTGCTGACGCTCCAGGACCTTCTCAGTCTCCGTCGGTCGATGAGCCCAAGCCAAAGGAGACTCGCTTTGACAAGCCACTCCGGAAAGACACTCCTCACGGGCTGGAGAAGCCCTACAATTTTGACATTTTGGCACAAATTACTAACACACCGGCCAAATTATCATTATATGAGCTCCTGAGACTCTCCAAAGATGTTCGCGTCGCACTGAGCGAAGCACTACAGAATGTCGACGCATATCTGGCTCAGGCCAATATTACATGGGAGATCTCGCCAGCGGATCTCCAGGACAGCGCTTGCACAGGTGCAATGCCCAACATTGTCTTCACTCCACAAGATATGCATATCAAGACCAACCTGCACGATCGCCCTCTGTATTATACTGGATACGTCGGCGACATCAAGGTAGATCGGATGCACATTGATCCCGGCTCTTCGATAAGCATTATTCCGAAGAGATTGCTTCACCATCTGTGCATCCCTATGCATCGGCTGACTCCTACAAGCACCGCCATCAGCGGTTTCAATTCCGGGAGAAGCTATCCTATTGTAAAGATTCGCCTGAAATGCCAAATTGGCAACCTTCAGTTGGAAGTCACCTGCTATGTCATAGACGCAGACACCTCCTACAATATTCTCCTGGGGCGTCCATGGATACATGATTACATGATCGTGCCATCCATATTGTACCAGTTCTTTCAGTACATCGACAAGCACGACTTCGTGAGGACGAAATTTGCCGACATCAACACCTATAAGGGGTCGAATCCTATTATTCAGATTCTTGCTTGTACGAGAAATCCAAGAGGCACCTGATCAAGGAGGATGCTCAAGAGCAGACAGAGGCAATTGCAGGGCCGGAGGAACCCTTGAGAATCCATCTCCAATCCTGTAAACTAGGCAGGACTGCGCCTCTTACAGCCACTTTACGTAGTTTCCCGGTACTCACTGTACAAAGGGAGCAGATGATAATTCGACTGCCAAGGTCTGACCAAGGGGCGAGGCCCAATACGGAGCCACTGACAATCAGATTACAAAAGGCTGGCAAACAATAAACAAAAAGAGGTTAATCCCTCCGTCAAGCCAATGGTCATTCGTCTGCCTAAGACAAATCGGCAGCCAAGCACTGAGCCAGGGGCCGCTAACGCACCTACGACCCCACGTCCAACGCCCTCAGGGGACCCCTTGATGATCAAGCTGCCTAGGTCATCTTCCCAATCTTCGATACAGAGGTTGGCTGAACAAGAGTCGGGAACAAATCGGCAGCTCAGTACTAAGCCGGGGGTCACCAGTGAGCCAACAACTCTACGTCCGACTCCACCAGTGGAGCTGCTGATGATCAAACTACCCAGGTCGTCCTCTCAATCTTTATTGATACATGAAGAAGTTAAAGACGAGCTAGAGCTGGCCAAGTATGTGGCTACCCATACTGATGTTCCTTCCGCTATAATTCTACCGGAAAAGATACCGTACTTTATCAATAAAGGACTATCTTTGAACTACCTCAAGCTTAATAAGCTTCGAATAATGTATGCTATGGAACACGGTATAGGCACCAACCTACACACGCAAGTGACAAATGTCTATGCCACGAATCAAATCACTCATGTAGAAGGTGCCTGCTTCATAGTCAAGGGAGACGATCATCCAATCATCTTCGGCCGAAAGAATGATCCACAGTCCTTCAGGCCAGAAGAAGTTGATCTCAAATCCGACACTGGAAGACTGCCTCTTTATCTCTATAGCTCCCATTCCAAGTATCTTATGCAAAAATAGGGGTACGACATAGAGTCTACACCAGGCTTGAACTACAGCACCGGCCGGCGACTACCTTTGCAATTACCAGTCCCGGCTGGAAAACCTTGGGATTACTATAGCAGGACCAGACATGGCCTAGGCTATGTTACTCCTGCAACAACTCCCGAGAGCTCGTATGAGGAGTGCGAATGGCATTCACATTCAACAGGATCGCCCACTTCTGATTTGGATGTCAGCATCGGGGACGTATTCAGGTAAGCTCTCTCTGTCAATATGGCATTTGCTGATGCCTACGAAGAAGACGAAGACCTACCCAAACTTCTCGAGTTAGAACCTTGGGTCCAGCAACTAGATACACAGTGGGAGAAATGCTTCAAACTCCGTGAACCTTCCACTAAAGATAAGGTTATACAAGTTGACCTCGGCGATGAGTCCTCTCCAAAGCCAATCTTCGTCAGCAAGAGCCTGACAGACGAAGAGCGAGAGGCATTTTTGCAACTCGTCAGAGAGTACATTGACGTATTTGCCTGGAGCTATGAAGACATGCCAGGACTATACCCCGAGGTTGCACTTCATAAACTCAACATTCATCCAGATGCAAAGTCGGTCAAGCAACAGCAAAGGCATTTCCGCCTGGACATCATAAATTCTGTCAAAGATGAGGTCAACAAACTGATAGCCAGCGGCTTCATCCGGGAGGAGCAACATCCAGACTCGGTCGCCAACATAGTATTAGTCCTTAAGAAGAATGGAAAGATTCGAATTTGCATCGACTTCCGAAATCTAAATGAAGCATGTCCTAAAGATGAGTTCCCTCTTCCCATCACGGACATCATGATCGACAACATATGTGGCTTTGAGCGCATGTCATTCATGGATGGCTTCTCAGGATACATCCAAATCAAGATATTTTATGACGACGAGAAGCATACATTATCCTGAACACCGATTGGCGTGTACTGTTACACTGTTATGCCCTTCGGTTTAAAGAATGCCGACACCACATACCAAAGAGGTATGAGTGTCATCTTCAGAGATCACCTGCGTAAGACCGTGGAGTGTTACGTTGACGACATCGCCGTCAAAAGCCGTTCTAAGGGAGATCATCTGCACGATTTGAGGACAGTATTCGATCTGATACGAGCGCACAACTTGAAGATGAATCCAACCAAATCTTTCTTGGGCATTTCTATTGGAAAATTCCTGGATTTTATCATTACTGCCCAGGGAATTCATATAGATCCAGAGAAGACAAAGGCAATCATGGAGATGGGTCCCCCGAGAAATCTCCATAAACTCCGAGGCCTTCAAGGGAGGCTAGCTTACATCAGGAGGTTCATCTCTAACCTCTTCGGACGATGTCAACCATTCACCCACCTCATAAATAAGGGCATCTCATTCGTATGGAATGAAGAGTGCCAACGCACGTTCGACAACATCAAAGAATATCAGTCAAATCCTCCAGTTCTGGTGGCCCCGGTTGCTGGAAAGCCGTTCTTGCTTTACGTACGAGCGATGGAGCATTCCCTCGGTGCTCTACTAGCACAGAACAATAATACGGGACATGAACAAGCTATCTATTACCTTAGCCGAATGATGATTGGGCCTGAGCATAGATACACCGCTGTAGAGAAGGAATGTCTTGCTCTGGTGTTCGCTATCCGGAAGATGCGACACTATGTTACAGGACAAACCATCCATGTCATATCAAGAGTTAACCCCCTCAGGGTCCTCATGACCAAGTCGGGTGCACTCAGCTCTCACCTCGCTACCTGAGCGATATTATTGTCTTCCTACGACATGATCTTCGTTCCACAAAATGCTGTTAAAGGTCAAGCTTTAGCGGACTTTTTAGCAGCCCATCCAAGTTCGAAGTCAACCAGAATATATGAAGAGATTCCAGACGAGGTCGCCAATTCAAACATGGCTTCCGATGATTCCGTCTGGCAAATGTTCTTCGACGGTGCTTCAAGAACCGGGGCCCAAGGGCAACATTGTCGTTGGGGTCGGAGTGGTACTGATTTCTCCCTCTGGCTTGGTGATCAACGGACATATTCCTTACAGAACCCTGTTCGAACAACGTGGCCGAGTACAACGCCTTGGTTATCGGCCTCCGACTTACAAAAGAACTGGGGGATAGAGTACCTAGAGGCATATGGCGATTCACACTTAATCGTCAATCAGATCCGGGGTTCATATGAAGTTCGTCATGAAGACATGATCCTCTATCATCAAATAGCAATCGCTATTATTACGTCCCTGAAAGGATTCTTCATAGAACATGTCCGAGACTCCGAAACATTGAAGCCGACGCCTTAGCAGGACTGGCTGCTTCTCTGGCGGTTCTAATCATACTCACCACTTGGTGGATGTAATAGGCCATGAATTGGTCTGTCCGAAGGACAACGTCCAATTTGCCGAAAGTTATTCTGCCCTGACGGTCGACGAAACACAAGACTGGAGGCTCCCATTTATTGACTTCGCAGTCTATGGTATCTTGCCGGAGAACCCGAAAGAAGCTACCTCTATCAGAAGACGTTCGCCTCAAATTCTTCTACTATACTGAGACAAAAATGCTGTATCGATGATCCTATGATGGACTACGCTTCGGTGTCTGTCAAATACAGAGGCCAAAGAAGCGGTATCGATGATCCTACGATGGACTACTGCTTCGGTGTCTGTCAAATACAGAGGCCAAAGAAGCGGTACGCGAAGCTCACAACGGCGTTTGTGGGGCCCATCAACCTGGCCCGAAGCTGCAAGACCGCCTTTGTCGGATGGGCTATTACTGGCCTACGATGGTGGCAGATGTGATAGATTATGCAAGAAAGTGCAAAGCGTGTCATGTCCACGCAGATTTTATACATCAACCATCCAAATTCCTACATCCGACGGTGGCATCCTGGCCATTTGAGGCATGGGAAATGGATATCATTGGTCCAATCACTCCACATTTATCCAGAGGACACCGTTTCATACTGGCGATTACGGATTACTTCTCCAAATGGGCGAAAGCTGTTCCATTTGTAGAAGTAAAGACGTCAAACGTGATCGGCTTTCTCAAGCATCACGTCATCTACCGATTTGGACTGCCTCGAAGGATCATCCACGATAATGGTCCACAGTTCGCAAGCCACACCTTCTATCGGTTTTTGCGATAAACATCGGATCCAAAATATTGCATCAATACCCTACAACATGGCAGCTAATGGTTTGGCAGAAGCATTCAACAAAACTATAATCAAGCTTCTCAAGAAGTTCGTGTCTTCCAACAAACGCGACAGGAATAAAAAGCTTGACGAATGCTTATGGGAGTAGCGTACTACAGTCCGGACGGCCATCGGGAACACACCATTCTCTCTGGTGTATGGGAGTGAGGCAGTCCACTGGAGTCTCAAATCCCCTCTCCGTGTCACCCTCACCTACCGATTAACGACGGATGATAATTACCATCGTCGACTACAAGCGTTGGAGGCCTTAGATGAAAAGCGCCTGCTAGCTCAACAGCGAATTAAGATTTATCAAGCACGCATCTCTGGAGCCTTCAACAAGAAGGTTAAACTCAGAACATTTCAAGTAGACGATCTCGTTCTGGCCATTCGAAGGCCGATTGGTATGACTCACAAAACCGCCGGTAAATTCCAACCAAAGTGGGAAGGCCCATTTGTCATCGAGGCTGTATTTTCCAATGGTGCTTACCGTCTCACAAAACAAAACGGAGACTTGCTTGTTTCCGTCAACGGCAAGTTCTTGAAGAAGTATTATGTCTAAACGACATCCTCCAAATCAACCGGACTGTTAAGTTATGTGCCCAGGCGCCACAGAACTTACACTCTGGTCATCCCAAATGAATCTATATCGCATCTTCTGGGTAGTAAGTCATGTATGATAATACCTCTGAACTTCCTTCCTAAAAGAGCATCTTCCTCATGATCTATTACCCGCACTTTCAGTGCATAAAAAGGGTAACAGATCCACAAATTTCCGAAACAACCACGTCGATGTCACCTCTGAGTTGTTTCACTTCTATCAAAAACAAACCACCCCTCACGTAGAACTTCCACTTCCATATTACCTCTGAGTTGTTCTATGTACCCTTCATGGTGTCCACTTCTGCCATGTCCTCATTACCTCTGAGTAGGAAGACCCCATTGAAGAAACCCTCATATTTACCACGTCCTCATTACCTCTGAGTAAGTATGTTGGTTTTCTCTCGACTTATTATCCGTACCCAAAACCAGGGTACGCCAAGGATAATAGGCCCACAAATGTCCACAGTTGACCACAAATGTCCACAGTTGACCACAAATGTCTGCAGTTGACCACAAATGCTATACTAGGTCCCCTAGTACATGCGCCTTTTTTTCATTATCATATGCCTTTGGAGCCCAGCTGTTCCATGGCATTCTTTCGTCCAATACCAAGAACTTCTACGTTCGTCTCACGCGGAATCGTTCTAGGTATTTTTATCAAACTTATTATCCATACCTAAAACCAAGGTATGCCAAGGTAATAGGTCCACAAAAAGTCCCCCAGTGGGGCAAACATCATAATACGGTACAAGCACAATAGATGACGGATGGTGTAAACATAGATTTATTGAAAAAAACAAAAGTACTACATATTCGGGGACCGCGTCCCTATTAAAATGAAGGAGAATAACAAAGAAAGAAAGAAAAAAAAGGCCGACTACGGTTCGGTGACACATAATTCCCTTAGATGTTCCCTCAGCGGCCGGCGACGACGCGTCAAACCGCCGCTTGGCCCGGCGCTCGGCCTCCTGAGTCAACCACTCCGCATCCTCCAGATGTGCGTGAGCGCGCCAGCCATCTTCAAGCCTCTTCAGAGCATGCTCCAAGACAGTAGAAGTATGGGTGACCTTGTCGGCATCCGAACAATTAGCTCCTTTTTTGTGCGGGCGGGCCTCGAGTTCAGATTCCAAGAAAGTCAATTTCCTCTGAAGCTCGAGGATCTGCTCTCTCGTATCAATTATCCCACGGGAGGCGGCCGCTTCCCGAGCAATGTAATCTCTCCCTGCGGCTCAACTGATCGTACTGCAGAGACAGATTGTGGTGGTCCTTCATTATAATCGGCTTGGACGTATCACGAGCAACCCTTATCTTCTCATGGCAGTTATGAGGAAGGCACGCTCCTGATCTATTACTGAAGACAGATCAACTTGTCGCGCAGTACTTGAAACTGGGCCATAAGCTGATCAGCCTCCAGCAATTTGGGCTCCAAAAGCTCAACTATCCCCCACCGGGAAGGGTTCTAAGGAGTTCAATTTGGCCACGGGCGCATTGACGGGCCAAGGCAAAAGATGTCCCCCTCTCCACGGCAGCCTCAACCCCTCACTTCAGGTGGCGGTAGAAACTGTCAACCACATCCTTTGACGATTCATCCAGGACTTCTGAAGAAGATGGCGTCAAAGGAAGAGTAGCTGGCAGTGTCGAAGAAGATGCACCAAAATTTGATGCCCCTGCCACAAGGAAAACAAGTTCCGAACGAAAAGACGCTTGAATAGCGGCCAATTCCTCCTTCGCAGCCTGAACGATCTGGAGACTCGGCAGGGCGGAAAGGTCGATCTTCGGAGCCACATAAACAGAGGAAGGTGCAGTGACCATTTCTTCACGCCCCGGCCGTTCTGCCGTCTGCTCTTCCGAACTCGATCAGCGGGAGGTCCCTCAATGTAAGTTGGAGGAGGAGAAGGCACACTCTCTTCCACCAGATCCCCTCTGGCAAACTCTCCCTCGATAATGTCCGTGGTTGGCAGTGAAGGAGCAGGACCTGTATGTCCGGAGCAACATCAATCAGCTTAACCCGAAGGATGTGATGATAGGCAAATGAACCTCGTCACTGGTCAAAATTGACTTAGCTTACCAGGGGAGGGTTGTTGGGGCTGAGGTTCGCTGTAGCCTCGCAGCCTCTTGGACCAGGAACATCCAACCAAATGCAGCTGGTTCATCTGCCCCAGCCGCCCCGGAAGGAGATACAACTGGATCAGCGTCACCCGGCTGAAGTTCAGCAATATCGGGATGTTCAGCAGAGCCCACGTCGCCCTGGGTTGGGACGTCAACAACTGGAGAACCTCAGTCGTCGCTGGGAGAATACCGACGGCAAGAATCTTGGTACTTATATCTCTAATTAGAGTAGTTAGAGCCGGGTCGACCGCAGAGGCAGTAGCCGGCTCTGGAAAGTCCCCTTCTCCTGACGCCTACAAAGAAAAAAAAATGATTAGGTCATAGTTCAGGAAAAAAAGAGCTAAAGAAGAAGATGGTTGTAATTCAATTCACCTCCGAAACGACGTCAACATCCTCGCATCTCTCCTTAATAAGCAGCCCACGAGGCTAAACCGCAGCCTATTTCACGGAGTAAGTTATGTCACCATCAGCGGACTCACGCCTGCTTCGCTTGCGTGAAGGACCAGGCACAACAGGCGGCTGATCCGCCACCACCTCATCTGCAGGAGGGAGATAGTTATCGGGATCATGCTCGTCATCCTCTTCGTCTGTGATGGTAGACTCCGAGTCCGACACAACCGTGTTATCTCCTCTTCTTCCTCGTCTTGGACCCCTTGGGCTTCTTCTCCAAGCCAGTACTAACAATAAAGTTGGTACTCGGTCAAAATCAACCGAAGGCTTGTTCTCCATGACATGGTATAGAGCCGCCAAATACAAGATCTGCCATGACTCTCCAGCATCAGGAACTGAGAAGCTGGTACGGGTGTGAACCGTGTTATAATAGTGCCAGGCCCTGATGCCGTCAAGGACGCTACCTTCAAAACCCAGGCAAGAGCTGGGACTGTCCAAGAATAGCTGACTATACCCAAACTATCGGGAGAACCTACTGGGCAAGTAAGGCTCCAAGTAGACAGTGTTGTGGTTGCGGTATACCAGGTGGACAGGACGAATGTTATACAACCAAAGGAGCATCTTGTTGGATAAGAAGTGGGGAGGCCTAATACCATCAAGATGTACGTCGTTGACTTCTACAGCAGTAAACTGGAGAACAGACACGAAAAAGATATATCTGTCCACCCTCGCCAACGCCATCCGACAAGCACGCATGGTCGTGCAATCCCAGGGCATGCAGCGATACTGGAAGATGAAGGCATCATCAGCAGTTACGCCATCTTCAGGGCCAGGCCTCATCAAAGACCGGCAATGCATCAACAGCCACCCTATCAGATAATGATAGGGCAGCTTAATGCATTCAAAGTCCTTCATCGTATCACGGGCGATGACCTTGGACAAAAAGTACAAAGGCCACGATGTATGCTGCACACCATGGCCGGGAGAAGAGCTAATCTTGCCACAAAGACCAGCTTCACAGTAGGGAGGATAAAGTTACTGCTGATCCTCTCAATAGAACCAGCCCCTCCTGAAACTACACAATTCCGTAGCCACACCATCAGGAATCCTGCCAGAAGAGCCTTCTCGAACAACTGCTCAGTGTCTTGATAAAAATAAGCAAAAGAGTCAGATTGACTCCTAAACCTGTCATCGGTGGTTCTTATCCTCTTGGCGATTGACACCTGGTCCTGCACCTCCTCCGAGTTCGAGGACTTCGGGGAGAAACCCTCCTAAGGCACCGAGCTTAAAAAGGTAAGTGAGCCAGGCCTTTGTGTGAGGATGGTTCCCTTCCGAGTTGTCATTCTTTTTCTTCGACATCTGCTGGCCCGTGCTGTGATGACACTAAAATTCCCGATAGACGACAACAAAGCCCGGGAACATCTCTCCAACTCCTCGAACTCTTCATTCGTGGGAGTGTACACTTCAAAGACTTCATTTCCCCAAGACAGCTTGGAGACTTCATGCATCTCATGGAGAGCAAGCCCCATCTCCCCTACGGGTGTAAAGAAGGTCCCCATACGGCGGTTGTACATCTCCAGCAGAGCCATGAACAATTTCTTGTTTTGGGCAAGCCGTAACAGGTGCCCCAAATAGCATGGTAGAGTCCGATCTAGCGCCGGAGATTCTCGTATTTCTGCGTAATCTACGTAGACAGGTTGGTCCATGAAGGGAGGGGGTTTATCCAATTCAGCAGCGGCAACCGGCCAACATGATAGGACCCCTTCCGAGCAAGCTGGTTCAGGAAAGTATCAGCTTGAGAGAACTTGAAATTGGGACCCCGCATATTCAAAAAATTGCCCGGGGCCAACCCCATCACACAGCGGCTTACCTGTATCCTGCCCGCGTGCACTGACCCCAAGTTATTATTATAGTAAATTTCTCCCACAAACATTCCATTCTGGGTCGGAGTCAAGGATCCTCCATCTTTCTGTCTATCGACAGCATGTTGAACCACGACAGTGGGAAGTGACGCTCCATCTGAGGAATATGGATCGCCATCCCGTTGGAAGTAAAACTCCAACTCTCAGATATATCCAGAACTTGGGAGTTCTTTACAGTTAAGGCATCCCCGAAGAGGAACACAAGTATCAGGTGTTCTCCCCCCCGTAGCCCTGAGTTCATCATCCCCAAGAGAAAGTAGAAGGATTGGTTTTTAATGTCTCTCAGCCTCTCCACAGGTTCGTCTTTGGAAAGCTGGTTCACCACATACTCGACTAAGTGGTCGAACCTCATGCCCACAGCTGATTGGGCGCGACCTATCAAGGGCTCTCCCACAGGATTGCCTGGCAAATTTACTGAAAAAGGACAAAAGAAACAAGTTAGAAGATGGACAGGGAAAACTGCTTAGTGTTTCGAGCTTATGCGGCTCTGATTAGGCGGGTCTTATGCGACACAATTTAAAGGAGCTTATGCGACACTATTTGGGGGGAGCCTCATGCGGCCCAGATCAAGTGAGCTTATACGGCTCTGTTTAGCGAGGCCTCATGCGGCCCAGTTCAAACGAGCTTATGCGGCTCTGCTTAGCGGTGCCTCATGCGGCACAGTTCAAAGGAAGCTTATGCGGTACTGTTCGATGGGTCTTCATGCGGCCCAGTTTGCAAAAGTGCTTATGCGGCCACAAGACGACTCTTATGCGGCTCGGACATGAGACATACCCCCATGCGGCTCGGACATGAGATGTACATGCGGCACATACAGCACAGTATGCGGATTCATCACAATAACTTGAATAGTTCAATGAAGACGAAGAAGGCCCGCGCATAAAACATATGGCGTAGCCATGATGGTTAGGTTTTGAGTTCATACAATTTCTCCTAACATTCTTACCATCAATGGCGGGGTAAACATCGGAGTGGACTGGGGTCGCCGCAGTCGACGAGGAGGCCTCTCATTTACCTTTTGCCGCACTGGAGGAAGTCTTGGAAGCCATCGATAATCGAAGGAGAAGAGATGGCAACTAGGGCAAGAAGGCTTGAACAAGAGAAGAGAGTAAAAAGTCTCTCTCTAAAAATTACTCATATTTATAGGCGGACACGGGGTGCGTGGACCGATAGGCGCTTCGGATTATGTGCTGCCTAGAAGATAAAATTGACTCGTAGGATTTTATCCCCTCACGTGCAAAAAAGAATGCTCAGAATCATCAAGGCAAATCCAAATATTTAATACCGACTCTTGGGATCCTACCCAAAAGATGGTTTTAAATTAAAAAAATCAAGAGCAATTAATGAGACGCCTACGTGGCATGAAGGACAACATGCTGCCAGAGAAGTCTATGCGGCCAGAGCAGTCCATGCGGCCAGAGAAGTCTATGCGGCCAGAGCAGTCCATGTGCCAGAGAAGTTTATGAGGCCAGTACAGTCTATGCGGCTAGAAAGTCTATGCGGCCAGAGAAGTCCATGCGGCCAGAGCAGCCTATGCAGTTAGAAAATCCTATGCGGTCAGAGAAGCCTATGTGGCATGAAGAGATTACATGGACATGCTTCTTATTCAAAGTATTTCAATTTTTACTAGTTGAAAACTTTGAAGGGGGTCTTGTAGAAGCATGAAAAAGAATAATAATTCATATACAGCCCAGATTCAGCATGCGGCTCAAAAGCTTGAAGAGTTTTATGCGGCTCGGAAAGTCCCAGAGAGCCGCATACGGCTCAGGAATTTCATGCGGCTCAAGAAGAGGCACGTGGCCTCATGGGCTCAAAACAGGCCGATTACAGCTGGCCATAATTCCTTCCTGCAACTGGTCATTAAATGCTCTGACATAAAGTGACAGTTCTGACAGCTCTGACATAATGAAGAGACGTGTCATGCTCATCAAAAGATGAGAAAATCTCTGAGATAGCCGACGTAGTTCACAAAGTCCAAAGAAGTTCTCTATACGGACTGCCTGGGCTACCCTTATGCGGCTCGGTTGTAGGGGCCACCCTTATGCGGTTCAGTTGGGGGGGCACCCTTATGCGGCTCGGTTGTGAAGCCATCCTCATGCGGCTCGGTTGTGAGACCATCCTCATACGGCTCAGTTGTGAGGCCATCCTCATACGGCTCGGTTGTGAGGTCATTCTCATACGGCTCAGTTGTGAGGCCACCCTCATGCAGCTCAGTTGTGAGGCTATCCTCAGACGGCTCAATTACCAGACCACACTCATACGGCTCTGCCAGGACGCCCGTTCATGCAGCTCACAGCATAATAGCAGTTGGGACATGTGGCAGAAGATTGACTAAGACTTATCCACTCGATTTGTAGCAACCAACAAATCATAACAATGCAGATTCATTGCAACCAACACAATAGCCCAGATTGATTTCCAACAAACAGATCAAGGTTAATCTTAACCAATCCCCAACCGCCCACTTTTGAAGGCGCAGTTACTGTACATCCCACTCATCACAAATTCCTATAAATAGCAAGGTGCTATTCCCTTGTACACACACAGAGAAAAGCACATACAGAGAGTGACACACAGAGACCCAGAGCAATTTGAGCAGAGATAGAGCTTTTCTTCGTCAGAGCGAAGGTTGCGTTCCTTCTCTGTTTTGAAGAGGGTGAGGCCCCATTTTTATAGTCGTTCTTGAGTTAGAATAATGTTATGCGCCCACATAAGGAAACACACTGGTTTTTATGTGGACGTATGGTCCTGTTTGGGCGCATAGGGTGTAGGCATGCAGGCTGCGTAATCGTGGTTGATCGTAGTGCTGACGTAGCCGCATGCTTCGGTGCACGACTGCTCGTGGACACTGACGTGGCCGTATGCTTCGATGCACGATTGATCGTAGGTTTGACGAGTCGAGGGCTGTTCTGGCTTGGGCATATAGCCTGAAATAGAGCTATGCACCCCTTCTGGAGGAGCCTAGAGTGGGCGCATGGGCGCATGGCCCACTTGGTGACTTGGGCGCATATATCTTCTCTGGTGACTTGGGCGCATATGTCTTCATTGGTGACTTGGGTGCATATGTCTTTATTGGTGACTTAGGCGCATATGACTTCATTGGTGACTTGGTGCATGGTTTTTACTGGTGACTTGGGTGCATGGTTTTCTAGTCTGCTGAAATTTCTATGCTTCTACAAGACCCCCTTCAATATTTTTGATACTTGAACGAGTTCGAAATACTTTGAAAGAAGCATGGACCGTCTTCTCGTGATGCAGTGGGCGTATAACATGGCTCTCTCTTTGGGAGCATAGAGTTTGGCCAGTCTGTCAGAGAGATGGCTGTTGAGATCTTCTTCGAAAAACTGAACTAACAGATTCATCGAGGTAGAATTTGAAGAGGTCCATCCTCTATGCGTTGTCCATGTCAGCACGTGGAAGTCGTATAATGTGCAAGAGGCCGGGTCTTCACGTGGGCGTATAAGTCGTAGTAGGCGTATAGTGCTCAGTGGGCGCATAGGTGCATAGGAGTAGTGGGCGCATAGCATATGGCCCATGCCTATAAATAGGATTTTGAAGAGAGAGAAAGTTCATTATTCTCTTTTCTCTTAGAATTCTTCAAAAAGACTTTTTATCTCCTGTCTGCACGAACCATGTCTTCGACCGATTCGATCGATCCCGACCTATCGGTTCTGACCGAATCGATGGTGACAATATTCCTTTCTCGTGCACCCCGTGGACAGAGAACGGGGCACGATGTAGGGATGGGGCACTACACCATAACCAACTAAGAAAAAGTTTCATCCTTGAAACTTAAGAGAACCTACCGGTAGGAAAAAAGGGAAAGGAACTTTTCCCTCATCTTCGAATCTAGTTCCCAGGTAGACTCTTCGACCGTATGGTTCTTCCAGAGCACGCGAATGAGAGGGATGGCAAAGTTCTGCATCTCTTCGGTAGGCCAACAACAAAGTCCATAGTGACATGATCCCACTTCCACTCTGGAATGGTAAGGTTGTGCATCTCTCCGCCCGGTCGCTGGTGCTCACTTTAACTTGCTGACAGGCCATACACTGTGACACAAAGAGCGCCACATCCCTCTTCATGTCGTGCCACCAAAAGACAATGTGGAGGTCCTTATACATCTTGGTGCTACTAGAATGCAAGGAATATTTTATATAATATGCCTCCCATTATCTCTTTTCTAAGTTCTGCGTCATCTGAAACACATAGCCGACCTTTCACTGGCAATACTCGTACTCGTCCTCTGTAAAGTCAGACACCTTTTCTGTGGATATCAGCTTTCGCAACTTCTCCAGGTATGGATCGTCCTTCGGAGCAAACTTGATTTTCTCCAATAGGCTCGGTTCTAGCCGCAGTTGCGCCAGTTCCACATCTCTAAATCGAACTTAGAGTTCAATGCCTATTTTTCCAAATCATGTAGCAGTCGACTGTTGATGGATAGTGAAGCTAGGTACTTTCGACTCAGTACATCTGTCACAACATTTCCCTTATCCGTATAGTCGATCGACAAGTCGTTGTCTTTAACCAGTTCCAGCCATCACCTCTGTCATAAATTCAGTTCTTTCTGGGTGAAGAGATACTTGAGGCTCTTGTAGTCCGTATAAATCCTGCATGCCATGCTATAAAGATAGTGACCCACAACTTCAATGTAAACACAATTGTCGCTAATTCTAGGTCATGAGTGTGATAGTTCTTCTCATGCAGCTTGAGATATCTGAAAGCAAACGATATCACCTTGTCCTGCTGCATGAGCATATACCCCAAACCCTGGCCAGAAGCATCGTTGAAGATTTGAAATCCCTCGGTCCCCTCAGGAAGAGTGAGTATCGGGACCGAAATGAGCCGTTGTTTTAGCTCCTGGAACGAAGCTTCATAGTCGTCTGACCACACGAATACGACTCCCTTTTGGGTGAGGCGAGTCAAAGGCGATGCGATCTTCATGAAGTCCTTCACGAAGCGTCTATAGTATCCCACCAAACCGAAGAAGCTTCAAATTTCACTGACAGACGCGAGCCGTTTCAAATCAACAATTACCTCAACTTTCTTCGGATCAACTGAAATGCCTTCAACAGAGATGATGTGCCCAAGAAAAGATATATTGTTCAGCCAGAACTCACACTTTCTCCTCTTCATAAACAATTGATTCTCTCGCAGGGTCTGGAGCATGGTCCGCAGATGTTCTGTATGTTTTGCTCGATCCTTCGAGTAGACAAGGATATCGTCTATGAAGACTACTATAAATTTATCGAGGAACGGACGGAACACCCGATTCATTAGATCCATGAAGACAGCAGGAGCATTCGTCAGGCCGAATAGCATCACCAAGAACTCGTAGTGGCCGTAACGAGTACGAAAGGCACACTTCGGCACGTCCTCTGGCTTGACCTTGAGCTGGTGATAACTCGATCGAAGATCAATCTTCGAAAACACTATGGCACCTTGGAGCTGATCAAACAAATCGTCGATGGGGGGCAGGGGGTATTTATTCTGGAAGGTGGCCTTATTCAATTCTCGATAATCGATGCAGAGCCGCATCGATCCATCCTTCTTTTTGACAAATAGCACAGGCGTACCCCATGGTGAGACACTTGGACGAATGAACCCTCTATCAAGTAATTCCTATAGTTGTACCTTAAGCTCCTTCAACTCTGTAGGAGCCATTATGTACGGAGCTTTTGATATCGGTCAGGTGTCGGGAATGTATCGATGGTGAATTCGATTTCTCGATCGGGTGGCACTCCAGGTAGCCCGTTCGAGAACACGTCCGGGAATTCTGCCATAATGTTAGCCTGATCTACATTTTCACCATCCAGTCGCATGTCTTGAACGGATGCCAAGTAGCCTTCGTATCCTGAATGAAGCATCCACCGAGAAATTGTCGAGATCACTATACATGTCGATGACACTTCACCACACAAATAACAGAATTCGGACACTCCAGGAATGTGAAAGGTGACCTTCTTTCCTATGCAGTCAATGGTGGCGTTGCAAGGATCGAGCTAATCCATTTCCAGTATGATGTCGTAGTCCTTCATGTCTAGAACTATCACTTCAAGACCGACCTTTTGACCCCCTAAACAGATGATTCTGCCATCGCAGGCTAAGTTGGTGAGTAGTAGTACGCCCGAAGGTACACTTACGCTAAGATCAAGGTCTAACGATATCCTAGAAAATTTGTGCTCGACGGCGAAGTCCGCCGATATGAAACTATGCGAAGCGCCTGAATCAAATAGTACACGAGCATGCACATTATTAAAATTTAATATACATGTCACCACCGTGTCGAGGTAAATGCTTCATCCCACATCATGGCATAGACGCGCCCTTGAGCATTTGGATGACGATCTTGATTATTGGGTTGCATAGCTTGAGGAGGTCGGGGCGCCTATCCTTCATTTTCTTAACGTTTTGTTATGCCGGGGCACTCTGATTCGGTCTAGGGTTCATGCAGTCTCGAGAGAGGTGCCCCTTTTGTCCGCAAGCGAAGTATCTCCTGTTGAAGATAAAGCAGCCGCTGGCATTATGTTTGAGTTGGCTGCACTTGGTACAACGAGATAACAGGTTCTGACCCTTATAACCGCCATTGTTTGGGCGCTTTGACGCGTGGTTGTTGCCTCTTGTATTGCTAGGACGTTTGTGATTGAAATTATGCACAAAGTCTGCAGCAACAGGAATGTACTAGCTCTTAAGACGGAGAGCATAATTTAAAGCATCACCTGTGGTCTTGTACTCCGGAACCGCTACATGAGCACCGATGGAGCGCCGCAGACCAACTTTGAACCGTCGCACATGACACACCTCTGTAGGAAGAAATGCACCAGCAAATTTGGACAATTTATTGAATTCCGTGGCATACTGTTCTACTATCCGGTTTCCTTGCCTCAACTACATGAATTTATTTTCCTTCTTTTGAGGAACGGCGGAGGGAAGGTACTCGACTTCAAAGGCTTTGCAGAACATGGCCCAAGAGATCGGCACTGAGTTGTTGTCGCGTCGGATCGCTCGTTTGTGTATGTCGCACCAGTCGTGCACGTTCAAACGTAGTTGAAGTTGTGCGCCGGCAACTTGCTTGGATTCTTCAATGTCGAGGAGCTCGAAGTGATCTTCCAGCTCTTCAAACCAGTCGATTACCATAGAAAGGCCTTCGGTACCGCTGAAGGAAGTGCGACACGCTTTCTTAAATTCTGACACTTCAAAGTTGTATCTTTTCGGTGCCGCATGTTGACGCTCGGACTCCTCTCGATCGACTTCGGTGGGTTGACCCGTCAGCTCGGTCACAGTAGGCACAGTTGCGAAGTTTCAATTGGCCATAATGGTTTGGACGATCTGTTGTAGAGTATCAAGCTGTTTTTGCTGTATCTTGGTTTGAGCATCGAAGCGAGCTCGAATTGGGCATGTCGCGCTCATGTCGGTTCTAGAACTATTTTTGCTGAGCCTCCATCATGTACAATATCCTTTCGATGGCATTGTTAGAAGGTCCAGCCCACGAGCTGCTCAAACCGCTCGAAGCACTTTATTCTTGCTCGGCCGAGGTTTCTGCTACGGGTTCCGTCACTTATACAATACGTAGACACACACATTAGTCTCAAGATATTTCAGACTTATTGTATGGAACAACTTATCTCATCGATACAAGGTCAAAGGTTTGAGACTCTAGACGGAAGGCCAAAGGATGTAAAGCCATGCTCTGATACCATTATGTCACGCCCCGATTCTGAAGAATCGATAGTCGTCCCCCGAGTGTAATGTCGTGCAAACCTAAGTTGCGATCACATAAGGCATAGTCATAAGGTTATCCGAAACACAACATCAAATAGAGTACGCAGAGAAATTGAACACATTAAAATGAGAGAAACTTTTGTTTTCATTAATAATAAAACTTCATTTACAAGACTCCATGACAATCATTGCCACGCGGGCTACAACATGACTCGATTACAAAATGAACACTGATGAGATAGTCGTTCCATACATTACATCTCCCTTTACAAACAAAACATTCCCAAGGACCTGGAATCGTGGGTAGTCGAGATGCTATTTCTTCTGGACTGAATGTGGAGTCTTCAAAAGGATTCAAAAACAAGCCTTTAACACACGGATGAGGCTTTAATATACTAGCGTCGCCTTGAGCTTAAGTGTCACACCCTTCTTGGTTCGGGTTACCTGTATGGAGAGCGAGGATCAGTACACTACACCTTGTACTGGTACGTAGCAAATTAAGTTTCGTGCTCTCATTTGGTTGAAGAGTTTATATGACTTAGTTTGTGAATCTTTCTAACCATCCTAATGAATTTCAGACAAGCATATGAAAAGCATAATATAAATTATGTTAGAACTTACCCACGGTAAAGCGTGCTGTACAATGCGAGACTTACCACGTTCTTCCCTGTTAATTTGTTATCGCTAGTATAGCTAGTGCAAAATTACGTGTGATTGGTCACTGGTACCACAAGCCATCCTGGACTCTATAGCTTTTGTTAGTCGGGGCCCTTTCAACGCAAGTAGCGAGCCCCGTTGTAAGTCCTCGCCTAACCCGTGCTATCATCCAGCACAGCTATTTCCGTGTTTCCTTTCTCGGCCGAAACGGTCCCGTTGCCCCTGGTTGTCATTCGGGAAAACTTTTACGTTGTCGACAAGTTGTCCATGACCGTGCTTAGAACAATTTAGTTATTAAGGCATAGTCTACATTTATTTGAGAACTTGACCATTACATCATATCTCGCCTTATCATGGCATTACCTTATTTGAGTCAATCTTTTGTTAACACAGTTCTACAAATTTACAGAGTATTCGTAGCTTTGCATCTATTGTTTTATTTGCGATAAGGTTATCGATTGAACTAAGAAGGAGGAGGTCTAAAAGAGAAGGGTCAGCCACTCACCTTGATTTTGCTTGAGGTGAGAGACTTGTTTGGTCGTGCTAGACGTTGCCTAACTTCAAATCGTACAAGCAACCGATTAGAACACTGTAATATTCAAGGAACTCGATATGAAATGCGAGTTCGAAATACAAGCCATAAAAACCATCGAAAATATTCACGAAAACGCATTCAAAAAACCAAAGCCAAAACCAATACAAGTGCGGCATGAAAAATAGAGCAATGAGATGTGCCTGCCGACTCAGCCGCAGAGTCGATCCTTAAGACAGAACCCTCTGAATATGGGACTTTGTTCCGCAGAAGCCATTCCATAACGGGGAATGGATCTTAATTCAACCGTTCCCGTTCGATCGATTCGATCAATCCCGACCTATCGGTTCTGACCGAATCGATGGCGACTGTGTTCCTTTCTCGCGTACCCCATGGACGGAGAACGAGGAACGATGTAGGAACGGGGCACTACATCGATACCATCGATGATGAACATAACTTGACGATCTTTATTTGCAGCAAATTTTGTGTCGTGCAACTGATGCTATCATCCGAACTGGATATACCATAATCTCCTCGATATTCAAGATCAAAATTCGATCAAGAATTCTCGAACTATTCACATGATCAATTTGTTCAAACCTAAAATCACGTATGTTCATTTGTCTATCTTAAGTCATCAAGCAAATTTATCCAAATTCTTAGAGTCATTTTTGTAACTTCAAATTCAAACTTTTCATGCACACTATCTTCCCATCGTGCTAACTTTTCGTATACGATTCATACCGATTTCCTCGATCGAGTCATTCGCTCGTTACACCTTAACTTTTCCTCAATTTGATATTTTACTATCGATCATTTTGCATTTCATACTTGTGCAATCTCAATCCCGTGCACGTTGTTTCTAGTTTGTTCGAATCAACTCATCAAAAACTTCAAGATTATAACTTAATCAATGATACTCAATCTATAGCTTTGCATACAGCGACGCTTGCTGATAGACTCATTGGCACCCTGCATCGTCAATCATCAACATCCGTAAGGCTATCCTATACCACTCAGGGATGAAGTCATTTCATAAATCCTCAAAACTAGTTTTGAATCACAACCGATTGTTTTGAATCTTTGTTCGAACCATTCCTCAAAATCCAAGTACGATTTACCTATATCGTATTGATGATAGTATCGTTCGATGACATCCCTATTGATAGTCATCTTGTATTATATGAATCAAGTAAAACTCATTCCTATTTTAAGACGATTCGTATCCCGTACATAACTTTTCTAAGGTCGACACAACTCTTGGTGTATATGCCCAGCCCGACTTAGCCAATCGTTCTTACTTGAAGTTAACTTTGTTCAACCAATTATTCCTTCGTGATATTTTTCAAAATATATAAACTTATTGTATGGACATCCCATGGGACATTTGAGAGAGCGCGCACCAACGATATCGATTACGGAACATCAGAGTTTGCAAAACATTATCAAAGTTAAAGAATTCAATCGAAAGTATAAGAACGTAAAGTCGTGCTCTGATAGCATTATGTCATGCTCCGATCCCGCAGGACCGATCGTCCTTGTCACGACCCTTACCCTAGAGTAAGGGCACGAGAAGTGGGTACGTCCAGCCTACGCCGCAGTGTCGACGGTAAAACGATGTCCTAGGTCACAACATCTAACAATATAATGCTAAGCAGTTTATACTCCCCGAATGGGGGTAACATAGCAGAATGTAAACTCAATCACATCTAAGGTAGAGCATAATAGAAGATAGATAAAACATGAAATCCAAAAGAGATACAGTAGATAGAAGTCTAAGTGTCTAAGATACACAACCTAGAAATACCTCTCAAAGCTCAAATACAGTAATCCATAAATACAACTCAATACAACTGAATATAAACTATGAGCAAAACCCTAGCTATCTATACAACCTCTACTGTGTCTCCTCTAGGCTAGCAGGCAACCTCCAGGCTATCTGTAAAATTTGTCAACAGGTCCAGTCAGGACAGAAGCAAGCACAATACATCTCAACAGTTCATACCAGGTTAGAAAATATAAACATGCAGTAGAGTAAGATACAGGATCTGAAAGAAATACATTATGTAAACAGAGAGAGACTGTAATAGAAATATCTACTATAAATAGAGAACTAATAGTGGCTAGTGATGTAGAGTACAGGATAGCACATGTGAACAGAACAAATTTGTACATGATCTACACTAAAAAGTTTCACATGATCTACACTACGATGGAATTGTGCACATGACTACTAGCACTCCCCCATTTTCTCCAATCAATACACAATGATCTAAGCAGGTTATGTTATTGTACATGATATCACACGGGGGCCCGTGAAAGGGTATACATGATAGTATACATGAGGGCTCCGTGAACATGAGAGTACATGATTCACAGGAGTGTACATGTATGGTGAAAGCACAGGAGTACATGATGAAAGTGAAACGCACATGACACAATGTATCTGATGCTCCTGAGGGGGATAACATCGCATGAAGAGATCTATATAGTACTAATCTGTGATAATATCGTGACAGCATCAAGTAAGGTAATCTAAAGCAGGAATATAATTCTAAGCAGGATATGAAATGATCAGAGAATGTACTCGCCTGTTATCTGAATGTCTAAAGGAAATATACTGTCCGAGGAGAGGTGTCTGGCTCCTTTTCAGAACAGCACAAGTCACAACAAGTCCAAAATGGTAAAATAAAGCTCTACTATGCTTTCTACATGATTCTAGGTCATTCTAGGTCAAAGTTAACTCTTGGTCAACTCTGGTCAACCGTACTAGTCAAACTAGGTTAATTAGGCAGTACTAGGTCTAAACCTAGACTAACAAGTCTCATTAGGCCTAACCAAGCCTAGACTAACACTCACATAAAATCACAAAGCTACACAAGTTATCAAACACACATTACATATATTCATATATATTTTTATTACAAGCAAGCATGAATGTGGATATAGCAATGTGTACATAGCAGTACAATGTGTTCAAGTGTGAGGGGGTTATGTTAGAAGGATAACATTTAGCAAGGGTTCATTGTGTCACATAGAAGAAATAACATGTAAAGCATAGGTTTAGCAATGTGCATGTGTGTGGGTGTTAATCATAACAAAAGGGTTTATTTATATATCAAAGGGTTTACTCATAACAGTAAGTAGGTTTTATGTGTATTCATGCTTGGGATTACTGTCAACATGTAGAAGGGGGTTTTAACATATAAACATAGTGCTAAGTGCTAATATAGCATCATACATTCCTATCATGTTGGCATTCATATATAGCATATATTCATACTTGATTATGTTACTTACTTACATATGGATACTTGCATACATGTTTCAATACCTTGTATTACCCACATGCTTGCATTTCATCCATTCATTCATGCATTGCATTGCATTCATTCCTTCATTCATTCATGCACCTATACATACATATTTGAATACATTATATACTTTCATACATTATATCATTTATGCATACTCTATATTATATTACATTCTCTTAACACACATAAATATATGTATACACATGCATACATACATATTTGTACATACAAGGATATACAAAATGCATATGTCGTATAGTAATCTTTTACTTAAAATCAATACTGTACAAATTAGGCATTTATTAAATTCTAGGATTAAAGTATGTTATAGATCTTTATGTTAGCTTTCCGAAACTTTAAATGGATCGCATTTTCGTGTCCGGAAGCTCCCGAAATCGCAAAAACACCAAAACGCGTTCGTCTTTCGTACAGCTGACACTCAAATAATTTTACAGAAAGTTTTAGAACGAATTTTTCTTATTAAAATATATATTTGGAAAGCTAACTTCGATACGGTTCTTTTAAAAAAACGGAAGATAAATCGGAGTTTTAAGCTAAAAGTTATGATATTTCTAAGTTGCTATTGCTACTAAAAACGTGGATAAATATTATGACGAATTTAGGTAGTTTGAGACAAAAGAAACAAGTATATAATAATATATCAAGAACTCACTCTCTACACTAATATATATATATATATATATATATATATATATATGAGACACTATAGAACAAATATCCAATACAAAAATATGAGATTAAACATGTAATAATTCATTCATACATAACAACAACACATAGTGTCCAAATTTGGGGTTTTCCCACATGGACACAACCACAACACAAAGGACACTCCTATGACCTCCAAATGGACACAAAATGGACACAAATGGAGATACAACCATGGGAGTCATTCCTATGGGTTCAAATATTCTTATATACATGTAGGGATGGATTAGAGGAGAGATTATACCTTCCGAAAGAGAGATTCAAAGAAAAAACCTTCCGACACGACACCGACATGTAGAGATTCTAAAAGGACACGAACGAGCTCCGAATCCTCCCAAACTTGGCTAGCACCCTCTAACCATAGAGTAGAGGAGAAATGAAGAAGATTTGGTAGAAGAAGGGGTTGATTTGGAGATAAAATCAATGGAGGTTCATCTCTAAATTAATTTGGGGAAGAACAAGAGAGAGAAAGTGGATGAAAATAAATGAATGAAGGAGTGACTCACTCCTTATCCCCCCCATAGGTGGCTGCCCAAAAATGGTGCGGTGTCCCCTATTTGAATGTCCAAAATGCCCTCCACTAATCTGTTTGATTTAATTTAGGAATGGGTTAAAGGTTAAGGGCAATTTAGTCTTGTTTTAAGTCTCCAATTAAACTAAACCTATCCATAAATAATTAGTCTAACTACTAACTAAAATTAATATCATATTGACTAAAATTAATATCATATGGGCCATGCCTAACTAGTGTGTGGGTCCCACTAGAGTCAAACTACCCCCCGGGTCCCCGTTTAAAGTCGGATTGAGTTGAAATTCGAATCCGACTCAAATAACCCCAAAACAATATCATAAATAATAAAATAAATTTCAACCCCAAAATAATCATAAATAATAAAATAAAATTTAAAAATATTCAAAAATATAAAATGACAAAAATACCCCTATTTCTAAAAACTAGGGGTGACAAATCTATCCACCTTAAAAAATTTCGTCCTCAAAATTAAAACAAAGCAATCACAGGAAACACATGCAGAAAACAATCTCATTCAAATACTTTTCAAAAAAATCATCAATAAAAAAATCTCTTTGAGGCACATCAAACATTTGTAAATAAAAACTGATACGTGTCCGATACGGACACAAAACTATCACAAAATTACACCTATCAAAGGTCAAAATCAACAATCACCAACACAATAAATATTAAATAATTCAAAGAGGTCAAATACAAAATATCCTTAGGCCAGAAATGACATTAAAACATCCTAATCACATGGTTAGGCACTAGGTCAAACAGTCTCTAGGATTTCCCTAGCAAAACATCAAAATCACAAGTCATGATTTTAAACAGTTTTAAAATGATTTAAAAATTACCAAAAATCATATCATGATTTAAATATCAAATCAATAAATGATTAAAATTACAAAATTTCAAAATTATCCTTATTTTAGAAAACTGGGTGTTACAAGTCTACCCACCTTAGAAAAATTTCGTCCTCGAAATTAAAATGTTCATACTCCTTCTAAGTCAAACCCCCCACAATCAAAGTCACAGAATTTAAACAATCATACGATTTAAAAGGATGACATACAGGGTCATGGCATACGGTGGTAGTGAAAGTCTCATATAGGTATACTAGTCATGCTAAACCAAAACGGTCATAGGGTATCAAAACACCAAGCAATCTAGGGTGCTAAACTAGAAAAGATACAGAAATAACAATCATCAAGACTGTAAGGCAGTCTACCATCCTATATGAAAACTGGTACTAATCAAAATAAAATAAAGTTAACTACCATTTATCTACTAAGGGGAACTATTCAAGAAAATCAAAATCAAAAGTTAAAGAATGAAAGCCAATTGCATGGAAATCCAATCACAATATATTTATATATATAGCGTTAGAGAGGGAAAAGCTAGCATTATGTACAAGTTATGTAGTTCGTGTGTGTATGGGTGTATGGGCATGTTCATATGGTTAGATAATAGGCGTGTGTGTGTGAAATATACATTAAAGTGTATAGGAGGGTTTGGGTTTCAAACAATAACTATCAAGTTACACTAATCATGGCATATTGGTTAAACAATCTACAATACACAACCTATTTACTCATAATATGCATGGCTAACCATATACATATATAAAGAGGTAGGGATTTAGCTACGTATCTATATATTATAACATGTATGCCTAAGCTCTATATATCTATATAGATATATAATCATAACATAGAGATGAAGGGTTAGTTTTACATGGCAGCGTATACTATGTTAGAGTGTGTGTGTCCTTGTACAGGGTTATAGCATTAGTATTGAAAGGTTAAATCCAGTTTTAGTTCAGCATTTACATACAAAATCTGAAAATAAGCTAATATTTAAACCAGTACAATATTAACATAATACAGTTTCAGAATTTAGGGTTTGAACATCACAACTAACTCAATGCTTCCAATACATCCTAACATGATAGAGAAGAAATCCTAACATACTATCCACACATTTAGCTATGCATACAGTTCAATATTACATATTAAATCTGAAATTGAACTAAACATTGGAAATCAATGTAAAAATGTTAACATGTATTCAGTTTTAGGATTTTGGAGAAATTCGAACATCAAACCAACCCAATATTTATCACAACCTACATGTAAGAATATGAAACCTAAATTTATATCCCTACATACCACAATGTATATAGCTTAAAATATTATATTTAAAACAACAAATTGAACTAACATTTAAAATCCAATATTAAGGGTTAATATGCACACAGTCTTAGATTTGACAAATTCAAACATAAACTCAACCAATTTCCCTATAAAAAAAAATTTGAAACCCTGTATAACATACATGTGCAGTGATGTAAACAAAACTAACAATATGAAACCTATATTTGAATTACGAATTTAAACTAGAAAAGCAGAAAACCAGAAATATTAGGGTTTTGACAATTTAACCATCAACAACATATTAATATATATTTAGATAGGTGGGAAATCAAGTGTAGTATGCATACGTGTCAGACAAAGAGTCTGTGTCCACTCTATATATTCTCATGTCCCAATATAAAAATTAAGTTCTACATCAAGACCAACATTTAGATTCCTACCAAGATTGCAAGTAGGTGATTGATGTAATCAAGACAGTTTTATTATTATTATTTAATACGAGAATAATATCAAGAAGGAATAACAATGAAATCTATTCTGCTTATCTGTTTAAGGGAATAACCATTTTGAAACCAGAGCTATAATATTAAATCCGAGATAAGGTCTAGCAAAATTATCGATTCATTGTATTATGAAGAAACTCATAGCAAAAAAGTTACACAAGGTTTATAAAAATAGCTAAAGCTACTCCTAAGTTAAATAATGAGAAGCAAAACAAACAAAATAAACAATAATTCTTTTTTTTGAGAAGGACTGAAACAAAAGTAGAGAAACATGTTCGAAAACATTTAAGGTATAATCTGATAATCATATGCGTCTATCCAAAATTATGGTACTCTAAATTCTCGTCATACTAGTAAGCAAGGCTGCAATAATCACAGAGTCCTCGACTTAGGCACATACCTCTAGAATCATGGTATTTAACATTTTCGCGATGTCGCTAGCTTGGCTGCGAAAACCTTAAATTCCTACACCAAAAAATATCCAAGTCAGACTATATGTCCTCACCATGCTGGCCAATGTGACTGTAGAAGACTAGATTCCATAACATAGATGACCTAGCCCATTAATTTTATTTGACAAAAATTAAATTAAATCAACAATGAATACCCAAAATAAAATCAAATTTATCAACGAACATCAAGATTCAAAAATGAACAAAAATCCATCAAGTCATATAAATACAAACTCGGATGCAACAGCTAACATCAAGATTCAAAACTCCACAATCTTCCATCAAAATCAATAAATACAAACTCAAATTCAACAATAATCCATCAAATCAAATTCAACAACAGAAAGTAAAGATAAATCAAATCAAGAGAATAGAGTTTTCAAATCGAAGTTAAAATAAGATTCTCAAGGGTCGTCCAGGAATCTCTCAAGGGATCCTAACTGTGATTGAGTACCTTCAAAAATATATCCTAATCCTACTGCAGGCTATAGTGGTACTCTAGTTCGAATACCACTACACAAACTCGACCTGCATGGGCCACCACTAAAAACGTGTCACGACCCGCACCCTAGAGTAAGGACACGAGAAGTGGGTACGTCCAGCCTACGCTGCAGTGTCGGCGGTAGAACGCTGTCCTAGGTCACAACATCTAACAATATAATGCTAAGCAGTTTATACTCCCCGAATGGGGGTGACATGGCAGAATGTAAACTCAATCACATCTATGGTAGAGCATAATGGAAGATAGATAAAACATGAAATCCAAAAGAGATACAGTAGATAGAAGTCTAAGTGTCTAAGATACACCCAGAAATATATCTCAAAGCTCAAATACAGTAATCCATAAATACAACTCAAGACAACTGAATATAACTATGAGCAAAACCCTAGCTATCTATACAACCTCTACTGTGTCTCCTCTAGGCTAGCAGGCAACCTCCAGGCTATCTGTAAAATTTGTCAACAGGTCCAGTCAGGACAAGAGCGAGCACAATACATCTCAACAGTTCATACCAGGTTAGAAATATAAACATGCAGTAGAGTAAGATACAGGATCTGAAAGAAATACAGTATGTAAACGAGAGAGAACTGTAATAGAAATATCTACTATAAATAGAGAACTAATAGTGGCTAGTGATGTAGAGTACATGATAGCACATGTGAACAGAACTAATTTTTACATGATCTACACTACTATGGAATTGTTCACATGACTACTAGCACTCCCCCGTTTCCCCCAATCAATACACAAAGATCTAAGCAGGTTATGTTATTGTACATTTATCACATGGGCCCATGAAAGGGTGCACATGATAGTATACATGAGGGCTCCGTGAACATGAGAGTACATTCACAAGAGTG
>JANAVB010035617.1:9923979-10022300 GCA_029216955.1 Iris pallida
AAAGTCACGCAAGCTCAAGAGAGAGCTGCGTGAAAAGTCACGCAAGCTCAAGGAGAGAGCTGCGTGAAAAGTCACGCAGACTCAAGGAGAGAGCTGCGTGAAAAGTCACGCAAGCTCAAGGAGAGCTGCGTGAAAAGTCACGCAAGCTCAAGGAGAGACACGCTTCCAACAGGAAGCGTGCTCAAACAGGAGCACACTATTCACTGTCTTCTCCAAACAGCAAGAACACCATGGCTGAACCCCAAACTTCAAAGCATCATAACTTGGCCATCCGAACTCCAAATCCAGATTTCCAAAGTTCCAACTTGGGTGAAACTGAATGATCTTCCACATGGAAGCATCAAAAACCTATAAAATCCAACTAAAGTAGATCAAACCATGTAAAATCCAAAAAAAATTAAAACCTAGATCTATAAAAATCAAAGCTTCAAAATAGAAATTTCCAAGTTCTAAACTAGTATAGATTGAGGAGAAGAACATATTTTGGCAAATAGTTTTGTAAGAAATCATTGACAAAATTATTTCCATCTCTGAGCAAGTTGGTACTTGCCTTGGTTGGTGGAGGAAGTAAATGAGAGGAAGTAAATGAGAGGAGAGAGAATGAGATGAGTTATATATAAAGATCTTGGACCCATGGGTTCATGATGAACCAAAGGGTTCATGATGAACCATTGGTGAACCAAGAATGGGTTACCCAAATGAGCCAAAACTGTAGGCCCAAATGCAGAAAATAAATTAGAAATAATATTTTGTCGAATATTTTGGGAAATGCATGAAGAAATACTGCATAATATAAGTATAAATACAAGGTAAATACAATTTATGGTTTACGTATTAAAACGTATTCCAGGATCGGGGAGTGACATCTCTACCCTTCTTAGAAAAATTCCGTCCTCGGAATTCCAGCCAAGACAGGATAGTGAAATCAGGGCAAGCAAGGCTCAATCATATACAATTAACTATCATAGCAGTTATTATCATACATCAAAGTGCAAAACAAGCAGGTGCAAATAAGCATGGAATCGTGTCAATAAGGTGCAAAATATACCTTATTAGTCAAACAAATGCGGATACCGAGATCTGATCTCGTCCTCGCGCTCCCAGGTTGACTCTCCCAAAGAGTGATGGTTCCAAGAAACACGGACAAGGCTTATCGTCCGATTCTTGAGTACCTTTTTTCGCCGGTCTAAGATAGATACGGGTTGTTTCTCGTAAGTTAGGTCGGTACCAACGACTAACTCAGAATGTTCGAGGACATGACTCGATCCGGGACATACCCACGTAATTGGGACACATGAAACACATCATGTATGCCAGTTAACGAAGGCGGAAGGGCAAGTCGATAAGCCACATCGCCTACCCGAGCGAGAATCTTAAAAGGACCAACGTATCTTGGACTAAGCTTTCCTCGGGTTCCAATCTGATGATACCCCGAGTAGGCGAAATCCGCAGAAACACTTGGTCGCCAACTCTGAACTCCAGAGGCCTACGATGCTGATCTGCCCAATGACGATGTCGGTCCTGTGCAACTCGAAGGCGCTCTCTGACCAACTTAACTATCTCTATAGTCTGCGTGATCATCTCTGGCCCCAACAACTTCCGTTCTCCGACGTCGTCCCATGCCAAAGGGGACCTACACTTCCTTCCGTACAATGCTTCGAACGGGGCCATCTGAATGCTAGCCTGATAGCTGTTGTTATAGGAGAACTCCACAAGATGAAGGTGATCCTCCCAAGATCCGCCAAAGTCCAAGGTACACGCCCGTAGCATATCTTCTAACGTCTGGATGGTTCTTTCTGATTGCCCGTCGGTTTGTGGATGATAAGCAGTACTAAATCTTAACTTGGTTCCCAAACTTTGGTGTAAGCTCCACCAAAAATGGGAAGTAAATCGCGTATCCCGATCTGATACTATACTAACTGGAACACCGTGCTGCCTTACTATCTGCTTTATGTACATTTCTGCTAACTGCTCAGTAGTCTGTCCAACTCGGAAGGGAAGGAAATGAGCGACCTTCGTGAGTCGATCTACTATTATCCAGACTACATTCTTGTCAGCCGAGGATCTAGGTAAACCGGTCACAAAATCCATCGTGATGTGCTCCCATTTCCATTCTAGGATAGGAAGCGGCTGTAGCAACCCTGCTGGTCTCTGCTGCTCGACTTTCACCTGCTGACATACCAGACACTTGGATACAAATCTCGCTATCTCTCTTTTCATGCCATTCCACCAAAAGTACTGCCTGATATCTCAATACATCTTTGTCCCTCTAGGATGAATGGAGTAAATAGAACTATGAGCTTCGGACATAACTTCTTGTCGAAGGTCTCTACTCGGTACACAGAGTCTGTTTCCAAACCTGAGCGTACCATCTTCATGAATCACTAACTCCTTCCTACGGTCTGATTCATACTCCGACCGCAACTTCTGAATCTGTGGATCTCCTGCTTGTGTTGCCCTTATCCTCTCTACTAAGGTTGACTGAATCTGCATACTGGTCATTCTTCCTATATCCCTTGGCAAAACTACTTCGATTCCCATACTCTGAAGATCTTCTAAAATATGCTTCTGCGAGGTCAAGATAAAGGCACTGTCTCTCCTACTCAGTGCATCTGCAACTATATTCGCCTTTCCTGGATGATACTGAAGATCTAAATCAAAATCCTTCAGCAGTTCTAACCATCTTCTTTGCCTCATGTTCAAATCTCGCTGCATGAATACGTATTTCAACTCTTATGATCAGTATAGATCTCTACCCGATCTCCGTATAAATAATGCCTCCACAACTTGAGTGAAAACACCACAGCTGCTAACTCCAAATCGTGAGTCGGGTAATTCTTCTCATGGTCTCGAAGCTGCCGAGACGCATATGCTATCACCTTTCCGTGCTGCATCAATACACATCCAAGACCCTTCCCAGATGCGTCACAATATACTGTAAAGCCTCCCGCTCCTACTGGAAGCGTCAAGATCGGGGCTGAGATCAACCACTTCTTCAATTCTTCAAATGATGCCTGACAGCTAGCTGACCAAACAAACTCTACGTCCTTGTGCGTCAAACGCGTTAAGGGCACAGAGATCTTGGCAAAGTCTGCCACGAACCTTCTGTAGTAACCAGCTAATCCTAAGAAACTTCGCACTTCTGCAACCGTTTTCGGGACTGGCCAATGCACTACGGCCTCAATCTTCTTCGGATCCACTGACACTCCTGTCCCAGAAATTACATGCCCCAGGAACAAAATGTGATCTAACCAGAATTCACACTTGTCGAGCTTCGCATAAAGTTGATGCTCCCTCAATGTCTGTAAGACAGTCCTAAGATGTTTCACATGCTCCTCTTCACTGCTGGAATAGACAAGAATGTCATCTATGAACACCACCACAAATTTATCCAAATACGGTAGAAAGATGCGGTTCATTAAATCTATGAATATTGCGGGGGCGTTGGTTAGTCCAAAGGGCATTACTAAAAACTCATAATGCCCATATCTAGATCTGAATGCTGTCTTCGGTATGTCTTGCTCCCGGACTCTTACTTGATAGTATCCCGACCGAAGATCGATCTTGGAAAAGACACTGGCCTTGCTCAACTGGTCAAACATGTCATCAATCCTTGGTAGCGGGTACTTATTCTTCACTGTTACTGCATTCAGCTTGCGGTAGTCATTGCACATCCTCGTCGACCCATCCTTCTTGGGAACTAGCATCACTGGCGCGGCCCAGGGCGATTTATTGTCTCGGATGAATCCCTTAGACTTCAACTCTTCTTCATGTTGATACAACTTATCCTGTTCTGATGGCGACATTCTGTAAACTTTGTCTGCAATAGGCCTCGTTCCAGGGTTCAACTCAATGCTAAATTCTACCTCTCTGACTGGGGGTATCCCTGGGAGCTCATTAGGGAAGACGTCGAGAAAATCTTCGACCACTCTCAAAATCTGTCCTGGCTCTGACACTGCTGCTGAGATGACGCCTCCGGCCTGATTCTTCAAGGTTCGAGTAAAGATGAACTGTTCCATCCCAGGAACGCTGAATATGACTCTACCTCCTCTACAATCAATTGTCGCATGACTGTCTCTCAACCAGTCCATGCCAAGAACAACATCAAAATTCCCCATAGGGAATTCAATCAATGATGTGTGCAATAAATGCCCACACACCTCTACCGGACATGAAAAGCGCACCCTGTTAACTTCTACGAGCCCATTGCCGGTGAGTATATCCATCTTCTCCGGCAATGCCTCAAACTCTAATCCAATCCGTGTAGCATATTGTGCAGAGATGAATGAATGAGTAGCGCCTGAATCAAATAATGCTACAGCGGGAAATGAGGTGACGAGAATTTTACCTGCCACCACGTCACTAGACGCTAGAGCCTCTCCCGAGGTCAATGTGAGAGCCTGGCCCCGCGGAGCCCCTTGTTGCGGCCTTCCTTGACCATGCTGTTACTGCCTCTGAGGGCCCTCGGCTTCCTGTGCCTGGCGGAACATCTGAGCCTGCGTTGGTAGACGCTGGGCTAGGGGCCTTACTACTAATACTGGCCCTCCACTAGGGGTTGCCACCGGAGCTGGCAATGCTGGAAACTGCTGAGCTGGCCCTCTTGGCCTCTGCATCATAGGACAAGTGGAGATACGATGGTCTGAACTACCATACCTCAAGCATAAGCCATTCGCTGACCGGCACACCTCCCTCGTGTGCCCTGTCTTTCCACAGAATGTACAGCCCTGGGGTGCTCCCTGACGCTGTTGCTGGTTTCTCGGCTGCTGATGCCGAACTGGCGCTGTATTAGTTGATACGGCCATCCTTTGCGGTGCTCCTGCATCATGAAGACGTACACCGGGTGCTGGTGCCGATGTTCGCTGCATTGCTCCTCCTCCAACCTGGGAATGAGATCTCTTCTGACCTCCTGTCCTCGATGCCAACCTCTGCTGGGTAAGCTCGTACCTCCGAGTGGCCGTCAAAACAGCATCAAACGTCTGGTAGTCGTGTCCCTCCACAAGCTGCAGTAGTTCCAAATGAAGTCCCTGCTGGAACCTCATAGCTTTCTCTAGCTCCATTGCCACCATTGCTGGTACGAAATGGCACAATCTGCAGAACTCTGCTGCATACCCATCTACGGTCTTGCCTGCTTGCTTGAGACTGATAAACTTCTGCTGGAGCTCATATCGAGCTACTACGCCAAAATACATGGCCTTGAATCTGTCACTGAAGGTGGTCCAACGAACAGGGCATCTTGCACCAACTTCTTCTGATGCCCACCAGTCGCGGGAAAGATCCTGAAGTACCAGTTTGACCTGATCAACCTTCTCATCATCTGGAACCTTGGCTGCCACAAGAATGGCTACGATATCTTGAATCCAGGCATCCGCAGTGATGGCATCCTCCGCGCCATCAAAATATCTCGGGTTCAAGCGACGAAACCTTCCTGATGCTCCCGAGTCAGCCCCGACACTCCTCTCAAGAGCTAACTGAATCCCTTGGTTCAGCAACACGTTCTGCTCCTGCTGCCGAGTCTGTTGTTGTTGGTTAGTGACAAGAAACCCCCGGATGATCTCCAGGAGTGCTACGACGTCTGGTACTGCCGTCGCTGCTGGCGCTGCAGGGGTTTCAATAACCTGCGGCTGTACTGCCTCTGGTTCCATTTCTGCTCGTGCCTGCACTGGAGAAGGTTCTCTCCCCTGTTGCTGTCCAGTCGAGCCATGCTCTTGCTGCTCTTCCTCATGGGCCTCACCTGCTACGGAGAATGAAGCACCCCTATAGAGAAGAATATAAGATTATCAAGTCCGGACGAGGAAGATTTCGAGGATGCAAGTCAGGTTAGAGATCAAGGCAAGGACAGAGAATTCGAAACAAAATTTCAAGGGGAACAAGTTTTGATTGAGACTCCTAATAATTTGTAATATCCCACAAGTCTGAAAATCAGACCTGCATGGGCCACCACTAAAACCTTGTCACGCCCCAGTACCGAAATACGGAGACGGACTAGGCCAGCTACTCCATATGAGGTACGTAACGTCATACGGCGATCGTGGCTGTCGAGAGACTAGAGGGTACATGCTACAATCAAGTCTCCTATGGTCCCACAGAGTTCTATATCTCAATCAATCAAATCACATCAGCAATTAAATGAACATTAAAGATAAAGCAGTAAGGCGTCCCCGACGCTTCATCAAAATGGTCATGAGAGACTAGCTTTATAATTTAACTATTTCAGAGAGTAAGGAGTACAAAATTATACACAGCTGCAGTCTGTTTATTTACAATTCTGTACTGACACAAAATATCAAGTAATCCGGCTAACAGGTGCCGGTGGCTAAACGCCGCAAAAGTATAAGCAGGAGTGGTGGAGAAGAAACCCACTCGAGTCCCCGAACCGCCATGCTCCTAGTATGCACCATAGATGTCAGGGAGGAAGATCGAGTCCTCTGGCTATGCTACGGGATCTGGCCAAACAAAAACCAGCGGGGTCAGCCCCGAATAGCAAGTACCGCCAAAGGGGCACAAGAGTTAAGATTAAAAACCCAGTTAAAATAGAATGATTGATAATAGTAATACTTATGCTACTATTATAGGGTAGCGCAACATCCTCGAACCCATGTGGCACCCTTACAACCAAACAAGGACAAAAGGTGCCGCATGGAGTCGGGACGTGTCGTACTCTATAACTTTCATATAAGTTAAAAGGTATAAACAATAAAATCTCCTGATCGTGACTTCGGTCGATAGCCTATCGCAGCACAATAACCAACCCAACAATCAAACAAGAACATGGGTTGGATCATGTACCATGATAGTCAATGTTCCTCAGTCATTCACAGAAGTAGCAATTCACAATTAGAATAAGTCTTCCGTTCATAACTTCGGTCCACATCCTATCATAGTACGATAACCAACCCAATAATCAAACAAGAACATGGGTTGGATCACGTACCATGACAGTCTGCTTCCCTCAGTTATTCACGGAAGGTAATAGGATACAAGCGAGTCGTTTTCACGGCCAATCAAGTCTACGAGTTTCTAGTGGGACGAGGTTATCCTCGCGTCATGTTATTAGGAAATTCTCAGATCGTATCTTTCCAGCAAGGCTAGCCAACCCAGGGGTTCGCGTAGATAGGTATGATTGAGCACAGGTCCCTCGTAAGGCCACCTTGCTAAAACATATAATATATAGCAGGAATTAATCGGATACAGTCATCCACTCGTTGTAGATGACACAGTATCCATGGAGACCAGCCGGCGCGTCAAGACAGTATCTCAAGGCGGATGGTGTAATACGATCTCGGGATTTTGCCCTCCCCATGTATCTAGTATGTTTAGTTGCCTAGTTTAACCCTAGGTGAAATCTTGGACTCACATGCTGTGGCCTGCATGATTATCCTCCTAAAGTTGTACTTTAGTACGAGTGCCCCAAAGAGGATCCATGTCAATCAGTATGTCAACATGTTCTACCCTCCTTAGTGTAATGCATCATTGCAAATACGCCACGTAGAGTTACGAGTCATTTGTCGAGCATGAACAAGAACTGGGACATTCAGGTACATGTATCAGGAAGGAACACTTTGTTCTCCGGGGTCACATTAGTGCTCATATCATGCTCGGGACAAAAGGCGTAAGGATATAAAATGGGCATATAATATCTAATAAAATATCAAAAGCGTACGCACAAAAGCACGCACGCTCAAGGGGTAAAAGTCACGCAGGCTCACTCAGGCTCACTCAAGGCAGCGTGCGTGAAAAGTCACGCAGACTCAAGGGAAGAGCTGCGTGAAAAGTCACGCAGGCTCAAGGAGAGAGCTGCGTGAAAAGTCACGCAGACTCAAGGGAAGAGCTGCGTAAAAAGTCACGCAGGCTCAAGGAGAGAGCTGCGTGAAAAGTCACGCAAGCTCAAGGAGAGAGCTGCTTAAAAAGTCATGCAGACTCAAGGAGAGAGCTGCGTGAAAAGTCACGCAAGCTCAAGGAGAGAGCTGCGTGAAAAGTCACGCAAGCTCAAAGAGAGAGCTGCGTGAAAAGTCACGCAAGCTCAAGGAGAGAGCTGCGTGAAAAGTCACGCAGACTTAAGGAGAGACACGCTTCCAACAGGAAGCGTGCTCAAACAGGAGCACACTGTTCACTGTCTTCTCCAAACAGCAAGAACACCATGGCTGAACCCCAAACTTCAAAGCATCATAACTTGGCCATCCGAACTCCAAATCCAGATTTTCAAAGTTCCAACTTGGGTGAAACTGAATGCTCTTCCACATGGAAGCATAAAAAACCCATAAAATCCAACTAAAGTAGATCAAACAATGCAAAATCCAAAAATGATTAAAACCTAGATCTACAAATATCAAAGCTTCAAAATAAAAATTTCCAAGTTTTAAACTAGTATAGATTGAGGAGAAGAACATGTTTTGGCAAATAGTTTTGTAAGAAATCATTGACAAAATTATTGATCCATCTCTTGAGCAAGTTGGTACTTGCCTTGGTTGGTGGAGGAAGTAAATAAGAGGAGAGAGAATGAGATGAGTTATATATAAAGATCTTGGACCCATGGGTTCATGATGAACCAAAGGGTTCATGATGAACCATTGGTGAACCAAGAATGGGTTACCCAAATGAGCCAAAACTGTAGGCCCAAATGTAGAAAATAAATTAGGAAATAATATTTTGTCGAATATTTTTGGAAAATGCATGAAGAAATACTGCATAATAAATATAGTATAAATACGAGGTAAATACAATTTATCGATTTACGTATTAAAATACGTATTCCAGGATCGGAGAGTGACACCCGTACTCTGAACCAGGGTACGCCAAGGGTAATAGGCCCATAAATGTCCTCTGTTGACCACAAAAATCCTCTGTTGAGTCCACTCCTACCATGTCCTCATTACCTCTGAGTAAGAAGATTCCGCGGTGAACAAAGCCTTCATACTTGCCATGTCCTCATTACCTCTTTGTAAGTATGTTGGTTCCCCTTTCATCCTATTATCCGTATCCTAAACTAGGGTACGCCAAGGATAATAGGCCCACAAATACCCTTTGCTAAGTTTCTTAGTATGGACCCATCATCTCTCATCATGCCCCAGGAGCCCAGCCGCTCCACGGCATTCCTTCTTCCACTACCAAGAACATCCATGACCACCATGCCGTAGAACTGTTCTAGGTATCCCCAATCGAACTTGTTATCCGTACCTAAAACCAAGGTATGCCAGGGGTAACAGGTCAATAAAAAAGTCCCCCATGCGGTGCAAACAATACCATAATATCACAGGCACAACAAGCAATACAAATGAAGGGTAGAATTGAAAGTACTCTTTATTTGAAGGAAGAAAAAAGCGCTACATGTGTTGGGACCACGCCCCTATCATAAAAGAAAAGAAAAAAGAAACAGAAATAAAAGAAGAAAAGGCCGACTATAGTTCGGCATTACACAATTCCAAGAGGCGGTTTTTCACCAAGGCAGTCCCCAGCTCTAGCCTCTGTTTAGCTCGGCGCTCGACCTCTTGGGACAACTGCTCTGCGTCATTCAAATACATATACGCCTGCCAATCGTTCTCCATCTTCTTCAGGGCAAGTTCTAGATTGGCAGAAGCCCTACTAAACTTATCAGCCTCCTGAATGGCAATCCCTTTCTCAGTACAAGCAGCTTCGAGCTCGGATTCCAGGAAGGTCAGCTTTCTCTGGAGCTCGAGGATCTGCTCCCGGGTGTCGGTTACCCCGCGGGAGGCTGCCGCTTTCCAAGCCGCGCAATCTTCAGTTCGACGGCTCCATTGATCGTACATCCGAGTTAAATCCCGACGGTCCTTCAATATAACCGGCTTGAGCGATTCCCGGGCAACCATCACCTTCTCCACCGCGGTAATGAGGAAATTACGCTCATGGTTTATTGCCGCGGGTAAATCAGCTTGTTGCAGCATACGAAACTGGGCCACGAGACGATCGGCCTCTAACAGCTTAGGCTCCAGAAGCGCAGCCAGTTTCCCTCCACCAGGGAGTGTTCTAAGGATATTGATCTGGCCACCGGCACATTGACGGGCCAGAGTAAAGGGAGTCCCCCTTTCCACAGCTGCCTCGATCCCCCTCTTCAGGTGGCGGTAGAAACTGTCGACCACATCCTGGGACACTTCATCCAAAACCTCTGTAGAGGACGGTGTCAAAGGGAGTGTGGCAGGCAGTACCGAAGGAGTAGCCTCAGAACGTGCCATTCCCGCCACCAAGGAAACAAACTCTGTGCAAAAAGATGCATGAATGGTAGCTAGCTCCTCTTCTGCCGCCCGAAGAGCCTGGATGCTGGGCATGGCGGAAAGGTTAACCCCCGAAACTATATTCGCAGAGGAGGGTGCAGGAGGCATCGTCCCTTGCCCCAGCCGTATTGCTACTGAGGCTCCCGAACTCGACCCGGGTGGAGGCCCCTCAATATCGGTTGGAGAAGAAGGGGGCACACGTGCTTCCGTCGAATCCCCTCCGCTGGAGTCCACCCCGGCGATGACCGTCACCGGCAATAAAGGAGTGGGACCTGTACGTCCAAAGCAACCATTAATCGACGTAACTCGAAGGAGAGGATGATGGAGTAAATAGGCTTCTTCACAAGTTAAGGTTTAACTTGTCTTACCAGGGGAAGAGCATGGAGGCTGCGGCTCGTTCGCAGCTGGCGTAGTTTCCCCACCCACGGCTTCCGATCCGAATTCAACCGATTTCTCTGTCACGGCCATCTTTGAAAGGGAGCCAGCCAGGACAGTGTCATCCTGTTGAAGTTCATATGTCTCAGGGACGGGCGCAGTAGAACCCCCATCCCCCTGGGTTGCGGTCCCAGCAAGGTGAGACTCCTCGACCGCCTCCGGAAGAACCCCAGCAGCAATGATAGTAGTGCACACATCACTAACCAAATGGGATAAGACCGGATCAACCTCGGCAATCGGGTCCTGAGAAGCGAACTCATCTGACGCCTGTAAAGAGCAAAAGGAAAAAAACGATTAGGCCATAACATAGAAGAAGAAAGAAGGGGGTAGTTGAATTTCAAATCACCTCAGAAACAACATCAACATCATCAATAAACAGCCTGCGACGTCTTACCGCAGCACGCTTCGTGGAATAGGTCCTGCTATCGTCGGTAAACACGCGCCTGCTTCGCTTACGTGAAGGACGAGGCACAACAGGTGGTTGATCCTCCACCACCTCGTCAGGCCCAGTAGGCGGCTGACTCGCCACCCTTTCATCCGACATAGTAGGTGGCTGATTCCCAACTTCCTCATCTGAAGAATGCGATGAGTCATCGGCGTCTTTCTTATCACCCTTTTCGTCCGCCGTAGTGGACTCTGAGTCCGGCGCAGGAACCCTATTCGCCCCTCTCTTCCTCTTCTTGGATCCCTCGGGCTTCTCGGCCAGGCCAGTGCCAGCAATGAAGCTAGTACTCATGTCAAAGTTGACAGGAAGCTTGCTCGCAGCAACATGATAAAGGGCCGCCATATACAAAATATCCCCTGCCATCTTAGCATCAGGGACCGAGAAGCTAGCCCGGGTATGGACCGTATTGTAATAATGCCAAGCCCGGATGCCATCGAGTACGCTGCCCTCAAAACCCAGGCAAGCGCTGGGGCAATCAAGGAACAGCTGACTATACCCGAATTGACGAGAAAATCTACTGGGCAGATAAGGCTCCAGGTATACGTTATTTCGGTAACGGTATACTAGGCGCGCAGGGCAAATATTACGCAGCCAAAGAAGCATCTTCTCAGATAAGAGTTGGGGAGGATCAACGCCGTCAACATGCACTCCCCTCACTTCCCTAGTGGTAAATTGAGGAAGAGAGACAAAGAAGTCGGGCCCGTCAACTCTCGACAACGCCCTCCGGCAGGCCGACATGGTGTCGTGCTCCCAAGGCTGATGACGGTATCAGAAAAGGAAGGCGTCATCATCAGTAACATCTTCTTCAGTTCCTGGCCTCATCAACGACCGATAGTACATCAATAACCACCCCATGAGGTAATGGTATGGAAGTTCTATCCGCTCAAAATCCAGTGCCGTCTCGCGAGCAATGACCTTAGACGAAAATGTGCGGAGGCCGTGGTGTATGCTACACACCATGGACGGAAGAAGGGCCAATATGGCTTTGAAGACCAGCTTCATAGCCGGAAGAATGAAGTGGCGGCTGATCCTTTCAGTAGAACCTGCCCCTCCTGAGACTACGCAATTTCGTAGCCACACCATTAAGAACCCGGCCAAAAGTGCCTTTTCAGACATCTCCCGGGTACCGTAGTGGAAATAACTGAAGGAGTCAGTACGACTCCCAAATCTATCGTGTTTGGACCTCGACCTTTTTGCCTTCAATTTCAGGTCCTCTACCTCCGCCCGGGTTTGAGAACTTCGAAAAAAACCCGACAGGAAGGACGGAATTTGAAAAGATACGCAACCCAAGTCGTGGTATGAGGGGCATTTTCCTCTGAACTATTATTCTTCTTGATAGCAGTCTGGTGACAGATGCTATGGTGGCACAGCAGTTCCCGGTACACAGTGACAAAACCTGGGAATCGTCGATCCAGATCGTTGAATTCCTCGTTCGTCGGAGTGTATAATTCAAAAGCCTCACCTCCCCACGGCAGCTTAGAAACAGCGTGCATTTAATGGAGAGCAAGTCCCAACTCTCCTCCGGGCACGAAGAAAGTACCCGTACGCCGGTTATACATCTCCAAAGGGGCCATGAACAAAGGCTTGTTAATGGGCAACCCGTAACAGGTGCCCCGGATGGCGTAGTAGAGATCAATCTCCCAAAGGGACTCCCCGTAGTTCCTCAGGATCCAGGAGGTAAGATTGGTCCATGTTGGAATGGGGTTCATCCAATTCAGCAGGGATAACCTGTCCACAGGATAAGACCCCTTGCGAGCGAGTTGATTCAGAAAGGTATCAGCTCGAGTGAAAGTGAAGTTGGGACCAACCACGTTTATAAAAGTACCAGGAAGCAGCCCCATCACACTCCGACTGACTGATTCCTTGCCCGCATATGGTGACCCCGTACGCCTATTATAGTGGATGTTGCCCACGAACATCCCCGATTGGGTGGGAGTCAGGGAGCCCGCCATCGTTCTGCTCGACGGTACCATATTAAACCACGAGAGGGGAAAATGTCGCTCCATCTCGGGAATATGGATCTCCACCCCGTCCATAGTAAAATTCCAGTTCTCAGAAATGTCCAGCAATCGGGAGTTCTTTATGGAAAGGGCATCTCCAAAGAGAAAAGCCGGTTTCAGATATTCTTCGTCAAGTTTTCCTGAATTCATCATAGTACAAAGGAAGTGGAAAGGTTGGTTGTTGATGACAGCCACCCTCTCCCTAGGCTCATTAGCGGGAAGCTGATCCGTTATATGTCGAATTAAGCCGTCGAGCCGCACTCCCACGGCAAATTGAGCTGAACCCATAAGAAGCTCTCCTGCTGGGTTGGTTGGGAGGTTCACTGGAAAAGGACAAAAAAAACAGTATTAAAAGATGGTTAAAGCGAAATCACTGAACAAATCTCAAAAAGAGGTCCCTACAAGCCTATGCGGCTCGGATCAACGAAGCCTTATGCGGCTCACTTTTCAACTGGGCTTCAGGTGGCACGGCCTCAAGGGAGCCTATGCGGTTCGGGCCAACACAGCCTCATGCGGCCCAAATCAGACGGTAGTTCCATGTGACACTGGTTCGATAGCTTATGCGGATCAGTTGAACATATGCGGTTCTAGCAGAAGAGCTTATGCGGCGTAAAATGCTATGCGGTTCATTCTGTCAGAAACATATGCGGCTCCGTTCAAGAGAGACTTCATGCGGTTCATATCCAGAGACTCAAATCCTTCTCATGCGGCTCAAACATAGGGCATCTCCTATGCGACTCGGATATGAGAGGGTCATGCAGCCCATACAGTATATGCGGCTCCATCATGGTCGAACTGGGGTGGTTCAGACGAAGGATTAAGGCTTGTGCATAAATATGCAACAAAGCCATGGGTTCTTAGGATTCAAAGTATTCAAATGCAACCCTTACCATTGAGAGCAGGGCGGACATCAGGGTGCACTTCGGGCACGACGGCTGACGAGGAAGCCGCCTTCTTGCCCTTCGCAGCAGCAGAGACGACCTTGGATGATTTGGGGGCCATGTCCGACGATCGGAGAAGGGAAATAAGAAAAGAAATACGAGACAACAATAGTGGGAACGAAGAAAAAAGTAAAGGAATCCCTCAGACCAAACTCATCCATATTTATAAACGAAAGTGAGGAGTTTTGATTCCCGTGCATACACGAAGACCGACTCTTCGGTTATCGAGGTGAGCCGCCTAAAATGAAGGCCAAACTCCTGGGATCCCGTGCCGAAAAGTGGCCTTTAAAACTGACAGCAAATCAACAGCATTTAATGCAAAAGATTACCATACGTGGCAAATGATGACGTGGCAGAAAGCCCATGCGGCTGAAACACCCATGCGGCTGAAACATCCATGCGGCTAAGCCATCCATGCGACTGAAACATCCATGCGGCCAGGACATCCATGCGGTCAGGACTTCATATGCGGCTAGAAGAGATTGCACACAGCCATGCTTCTTATTTAAAGTATTTCAATTTTGCAAATTGAAAACTTTGAAGGGGGTCTTGTAGAAGCATAGAAAATAATAAAAAAAGATCCATACGGTCAGGAAACCCCATGCGGCTCAGAAAGCCCATACAGCTCAGAGATTCATACGGCACAAGGGACTATACGGCTCTGTGATCTCCATGCGGCTCAAAGAGAAGTGCCATGTAGCATACAAACAACTCTTCCCTTACTGCATTAATTGCCTTGACGGTTGACAGCTCTGACAAGACGACAGCCCTGACACAAAGATGTAATTATGACTCTGTCATAATGACAGATTCCTAGGGAAACGAATGAGATCTCTGACACAATCCCTCGAGATACAGAAAAGGCTACGCAGCCTAGACACGTGAACAGTCATATGCGGCTCGAGCGGAGACTTCCCATGCGGCTCAGGCCGAAGTTGCCCTATGCGGCCCAGATCGAAACAGCCCTATGCGGCTCAAGAAGAGGCTCCCCCTATGCGGCTCAAGCGGAGACTCCCCATGCGGCTCAGGCCGAAGTTGTCCTATGCGGCCCAGATCGAAACAGCCCTATGCGGCTCAAGCGGAGGCTTCCCCTATGCGGCTCAAGCGGAGGCTCCCCCTATGCGGCTCAAGCAGACGCTCCCCCATGCGGCTCACGAGGACCATCTCCATGCGGCTCACGAAGGAGTTATCCGTTATGCGGCCACCTACGTCCATACGGCCCAGATTATCATGTGATTCGAAGGTTCGGGGGCCACTCCCCAAACAGCTTGATACGTGGCCGGGCTTATACGGCTCCATCCTCATGCGGCTCAGGTCCCCTCAGTGGCTCCCAGGACACGTGTCATAAAGCCAATCAATTTTCCAAATTTACTGCAATCTAAGATTGGGTCAAATCCCAATAATCTGGGACACGTGGCAGGAGAATGAATTAAACTTATTCATTCAGATTCGCAGACATCAGCAGATCATCATATGGGAGATTTATTCCAATCAGCATTAATTGCTGAGAGGATTTGGCATAATCTATATTAATGGCCCAGATTCATCACACCCAAGATTAATGGCCCAGATTGATCAATCAAAAGGCCGCCGCCACTTCAAGGAATAATCATTACAAACCCTAATGATTGCATTCCCTTCTTAAAAATAGCAAGGTGCCATTCCCTTGCAAGAGAGGACCCCTTTTTTCGAGATCAAAGAGCACCAGAATACTTGGAGAGAAAGAGCCGAGAGAGAGAAAAGAGAGCATTTCTTCAACGCCAAGCAATCTTCTGGAGCCAAGGCTGCATACCGATCGTCCAAGGAGTAAGGCAGAGCGGCCATCGCTTTCCCGAGCCACTATCGTCACCCCGCAGAATCTAAAATAAATAATTGTACTTAGATTGTTGTACCTAGGATTTCGTCCCTAGGCTTTCTTTGTACAAGCGAGTTTGGAACGTGAAGTAAAAGTCCAGTCCTCCGATAATTGTTCTGCTCTTTTATATTTCAGGGCAAACACCTATGCGGCCACTAATCCCAGTCGTAGACCATCTGCTCCATGCGGCTCGGGTTCAGTCTTTGACCGCCTCTCAGGCGGTCCTGACCTCATAGGCTCTCAGGAGGATGTGCAAGACTCTGTGACGCACAATTTGGACTCTTCCTACTATGCACTCTCAGGTGCTAGAGGAAAGAAGTCTAGGATAGCGCGGGCTCATCAAACTCAGTCAGCTGTCCTAACTTCTGACCATCAGGGCATCCCGCTGACTATTACGCGGGCCTATGATGGAAAGTTGTACAAAACTATCTGTGTCCTGCCCCCGGCGGCCAACAGACGGGATAGTTATCAAGAATCTCCCAACAACGATCAAGGGCAAGTACTCTTACTAGCCCCACATCAGGGAGCAGGCAAGATGCCAACACACTCGTGTGCTCGGGACTCCCGGGCCCACAAAATGAGTGGCTTACGTGATGTGATTCTTCACAAGCGCAAGGAAAGAGAAGAAAACTTGGTGTCCAGAGAGTCCTTTTATGGACATCATTGCACTCAAGTCATTGTCAACTGCTGCTGCAGCAAGGCGGCAGTACAAGAGGACAGGCAGTCCGTCTTTCAACGACTGCAGCAGCCAGGACCGGTCCTGCAACAAAGCTCAGGAGACGAGGCTCTTCATGTCGCCTCATGCAATTCTGCTCGGAAGATCCCTACCGACAAGGCGGGGAAGAAAAAAATGTTTCCAGCCCGACGATCTCAACTAGCGTGGCCAAGAAACTCGCGTCCAAGCGGCTGCCCACAACCACCTCAGGAGGAGTTTACCAGGGCACCCGTTCAAAGACGAAATCTTCAACACTGGGGATTCGTCAACTGCACCTCAGGGGGTAGCCGAAGCTGGGGGTAACACCCCTCTGAACATCCATGATAATCCGGTATTCCAAGAAGATCAACCAGGGGAGACAGTTCCCCCAACAGATGTAAGAGACCCAGATGTCTATGGGTCCCAAGATGAAACATCCTCCTATGTAGGGGGTAGTAGTTCCTTCGAGTCCGAACCGGAGGAGAACATTCCTACATATCTCGACGACTTCTCCATTCGGGGGTATGATACGGAGAGTACATCCTCCATAGTTCCTTCCATTGTTCCTCGTGTGAGAACAGTATTTGTGATTGATAATGACCAGGACGGTCCCAGCGATCGATAGCGCCTCGACACTCTTGAGGCCATACTTCACACCTTAGTGAAGTCGATGGAAGAAATCAAGGCGACCCTACGAACTGTTCAAGGAAGGACGCCTGGTCAGACAAGTTTGGGTCCCACCGTCAATGCGGACTCGAACACAAATACACCAACCCCAGGTGACAATCCGCCCGGAATGACGGCTCCTAGTACTGCGGACGAGGCTAGGGAGGCAATGAGAGAAGTCCAGGAGCTCTGTGCGATGTTCCACGCACGAAAATACTCTCAGGACTTGATGATATGACAACTGTATCCCGCTGCATGGAGGGATGTCCCCTTCCCTCCGCGGTACAAGTCGTTCAACATCAACCCCTACGACGGAAAGACCTCTGCAAGACGGTACATAACCTACTTCGAGGTCACAACAGACTACTTGCCGTACGACGATGCGATCCTCACGCGATTGTTCGTCGGGGCATTGGAGGTGGTAGCATTTGATTGGTACCTGCTGGACAACTGCATCCATTCCTTTGTCGGCTTCAAAAACATGTTCTTTGAAAGGTTCTACAAGGTAGGATAAGATGTGACAATATCCACCCTCATGGATGTTGTTCAAGGTGAGAAGGAGCTGATAAGAAACTACATTGAGCGGTTTTGCCAAACCGCTATGAAATTGCCCTCTAGCAATCCAGATTCTTCCTTGATTGAAATCTGCCAAAAGAGGCTGCTTTCCACGATCAGCCTCTGGATGGGCGAAAGTCAATTCAAGGACTGGAAGACCTTCATCATCAGCGCCACTAGCACAGAAGTGAAGTTGAAGAAGGCTCGCCAACTAGGCATGTACATCTCCGATGGAGAGGACAAGAGCAAACGTCCGAGTACTAACAACAACGGCGGTAGTTCCTCCAACAACCGAGATGCCAAGGGCAAGCAGGCTATGGTGGCCGACACAACCCAGAAGCCTGAACCAAAGCAGGCCGAGAAGCAGTGGCCGCTGATGTCTTACTCCTTCGAGGATAGTCATGTCAAGCCCATCATGGATATGTTCATACAAGGAGACAGGATTCACCTTCCTCCATCGAGACATGAGCCTCGGCCTGCAGAGATGGAGAGCCCAAAGTACTGCCACTACCACCGCTACGTCCATCATGCTACTCAAGACTGCTTCCAACTGAAGTGGTACATCCAAAACCTGATCGACTCTAAGGCTCTGGCCACTGACTTCAAGAAGGTAAGTGTGGCGGCCAACATGGTGTCTGTCTAATTTGGCAGCTTCCTTTCAAGATGGAGTAGTACCCATTCCCAGGCAAAGATAGAGGTCGCTAATCTTCCACCTCCCTGAGAGCAGGCTGCTGGTCTAGTGCCCCTCTCCACATCACGAGGGGAGGTCATGTGGGTCCATTCGAACATGGTACCTGAAGTGACTCAGCCCGCACCATCCTTCTCCGGCAAGAAGAAGGATAGGAAAGTCAAGTCCTGCCGTACAATATCGATAGATATCGAAGAAACTACGACTGTCGTCACCCAGTCTGGTACACAATCCCAATCTATACCAGGTAACTCAGTCGAAGAACGCCAGCCGGCCACTGCTGACGCTCCAGGACCTTCTCAGTCTCCGTCGGTCGATGAGCCCAAGCCAAAGGAGACTCGCTTTGACAAGCCACTCCGGAAAGACACTCCTCACGGGCTGGAGAAGCCCTACAATTTTGACATTTTGGCACAAATTACTAACACACCGGCCAAATTATCATTATATGAGCTCCTGAGACTCTCCAAAGATGTTCGCGTCGCACTGAGCGAAGCACTACAGAATGTCGACGCATATCTGGCTCAGGCCAATATTACATGGGAGATCTCGCCAGCGGATCTCCAGGACAGCGCTTGCACAGGTGCAATGCCCAACATTGTCTTCACTCCACAAGATATGCATATCAAGACCAACCTGCACGATCGCCCTCTGTATTATACTGGATACGTCGGCGACATCAAGGTAGATCGGATGCACATTGATCCCGGCTCTTCGATAAGCATTATTCCGAAGAGATTGCTTCACCATCTGTGCATCCCTATGCATCGGCTGACTCCTACAAGCACCGCCATCAGCGGTTTCAATTCCGGGAGAAGCTATCCTATTGTAAAGATTCGCCTGAAATGCCAAATTGGCAACCTTCAGTTGGAAGTCACCTGCTATGTCATAGACGCAGACACCTCCTACAATATTCTCCTGGGGCGTCCATGGATACATGATTACATGATCGTGCCATCCATATTGTACCAGTTCTTTCAGTACATCGACAAGCACGACTTCGTGAGGACGAAATTTGCCGACATCAACACCTATAAAGGGGTCGAATCCTATTATTCAGATTCTTGCTTGTACGAGAAATCCAAGAGGCACCTGATCAAGGAGGATGCTCAAGAGCAGACAGAGGCAATTGCAGGGCCGGAGGAACCCTTGAGAATCCATCTCCAATCCTGTAAACTAGGCAGGACTGCGCCTCTTACAGCCACTTTACGTAGTTTCCCGGTACTCACTGTACAAAGGGAGCAGATGATAATTCGACTGCCAAGGTCTGACCAAGGGGCGAGGCCCAATACGGAGCCACTGACAATCAGATTACAAAAGGCTGGCAAACAATAAACAAAAAGAGGTTAATCCCTCCGTCAAGCCAATGGTCATTCGTCTGCCTAAGACAAATCGGCAGCCAAGCACTGAGCCAGGGGCCGCTAACGCACCTACGACCCCACGTCCAACGCCCTCAGGGGACCCCTTGATGATCAAGCTGCCTAGGTCATCTTCCCAATCTTCGATACAGAGGTTGGCTGAACAAGAGTCGGGAACAAATCGGCAGCTCAGTACTAAGCCGGGGGTCACCAGTGAGCCAACAACTCTACGTCCGACTCCACCAGTGGAGCTGCTGATGATCAAACTACCCAGGTCGTCCTCTCAATCTTTATTGATACATGAAGAAGTTAAAGACGAGCTAGAGCTGGCCAAGTATGTGGCTACCCATACTGATGTTCCTTCCGCTATAATTCTACCGGAAAAGATACCGTACTTTATCAATAAAGGACTATCTTTGAACTACCTCAAGCTTAATAAGCTTCGAATAATGTATGCTATGGAACACGGTATAGGCACCAACCTACACACGCAAGTGACAAATGTCTATGCCACGAATCAAATCACTCATGTAGAAGGTGCCTGCTTCATAGTCAAGGGAGACGATCATCCAATCATCTTCGGCCGAAAGAATGATCCACAGTCCTTCAGGCCAGAAGAAGTTGATCTCAAATCCGACACTGGAAGACTGCCTCTTTATCTCTATAGCTCCCATTCCAAGTATCTTATGCAAAAATAGGGGTACGACATAGAGTCTAAACCAGGCTTGAACTACAGCACCGGCCGGCGACTACCTTTGCAATTACCAGTCCCGGCTGGAAAACCTTGGGATTACTATAGCAGGACCAGACATGGCCTAGGCTATGTTACTCCTGCAACAACTCCCGAGAGCTCGTATGAGGAGTGCGAATGGCATTCACATTCAACAGGATCGCCCACTTCTGATTTGGATGTCAGCATCGGGGACGTATTCAGGTAAGCTCTCTCTGTCAATATGGCATTTGCTGATGCCTACGAAGAAGACGAAGACCTACCCAAACTTCTCGAGTTAGAACCTTGGGTCCAGCAACTAGATACACAGTGGGAGAAATGCTTCAAACTCCGTGAACCTTCCACTAAAGATAAGGTTATACAAGTTGACCTCGGCGATGAGTCCTCTCCAAAGCCAATCTTCGTCAGCAAGAGCCTGACAGACGAAGAGCGAGAGGCATTTTTGCAACTCGTCAGAGAGTACATTGACGTATTTGCCTGGAGCTATGAAGACATGCCAGGACTATACCCCGAGGTTGCACTTCATAAACTCAACATTCATCCAGATGCAAAGTCGGTCAAGCAACAGCAAAGGCATTTCCGCCTGGACATCATAAATTCTGTCAAAGATGAGGTCAACAAACTGATAGCCAGCGGCTTCATCCGGGAGGAGCAACATCCAGACTCGGTCGCCAACATAGTATTAGTCCTTAAGAAGAATGGAAAGATTCGAATTTGCATCGACTTCCGAAATCTAAATGAAGCATGTCCTAAAGATGAGTTCCCTCTTCCCATCACGGACATCATGATCGACAACATATGTGGCTTTGAGCGCATGTCATTCATGGATGGCTTCTCAGGATACATCCAAATCAAGATATTTTATGACGACGAGAAGCATACATTATCCTGAACACCGATTGGCGTGTACTGTTACACTGTTATGCCCTTCGGTTTAAAGAATGCCGACACCACATACCAAAGAGGTATGAGTGTCATCTTCAGAGATCACCTGCGTAAGACCGTGGAGTGTTACGTTGACGACATCGCCGTCAAAAGCCGTTCTAAGGGAGATCATCTGCACGATTTGAGGACAGTATTCGATCTGATACGAGCGCACAACTTGAAGATGAATCCAACAAAATCTTTCTTGGGCATTTCTATTGGAAAATTCCTGGATTTTATCATTACTGCCCAGGGAATTCATATAGATCCAGAGAAGACAAAGGCAATCATGGAGATGGGTCCCCCGAGAAATCTCCATAAACTCCGAGGCCTTCAAGGGAGGCTAGCTTACATCAGGAGGTTCATCTCTAACCTCTTCGGACGATGTCAACCATTCACCCACCTCATAAATAAGGGCATCTCATTCGTATGGAATGAAGAGTGCCAACGCACGTTCGACAACATCAAAGAATATCAGTCAAATCCTCCAGTTCTGGTGGCCCCGGTTGCTGGAAAGCCGTTCTTGCTTTACGTACGAGCGATGGAGCATTCCCTCGGTGCTCTACTAGCACAGAACAATAATACGGGACATGAACAAGCTATCTATTACCTTAGCCGAATGATGATTGGGCCTGAGCATAGATACACCGCTGTAGAGAAGGAATGTCTTGCTCTGGTGTTCGCTATCCGGAAGATGCGACACTATGTTACAGGACAAACCATCCATGTCATATCAAGAGTTAACCCCCTCAGGGTCCTCATGACCAAGTCGGGTGCACTCAGCTCTCACCTCGCTACCTGAGCGATATTATTGTCTTCCTACGACATGATCTTCGTTCCACAAAATGCTGTTAAAGGTCAAGCTTTAGCGGACTTTTTAGCAGCCCATCCAAGTTCGAAGTCAACCAGAATATATGAAGAGATTCCAGACGAGGTCGCCAATTCAAACATGGCTTCCGATGATTCCGTCTGGCAAATGTTCTTCGACGGTGCTTCAAGAACCGGGCCCAAGGGCAACATTGTCGTTGGGGTCGGAGTGGTACTGATTTCTCCCTCTGGCTTGGTGATCAAACGGACATATTCCCTTACAGAACCCTGTTCGAACAACGTGGCCGAGTACAACGCCTTGGTTATCGGCCTCCGACTTACAAAAGAACTGGGGATAGAGTACCTAGAGGCATATGGCGATTCACACTTAATCGTCAATCAGATCCGGGGTTCATATGAAGTTCGTCATGAAGACATGATCCTCTATCATCAAATAGCAATCGCTATTATTACGTCCCTGAAAGGATTCTTCATAGAACATGTTCCGAGACTCCGAAACATTGAAGCCGACGCCTTAGCAGGACTGGCTGCTTCTCTGGCGGTTCTAAATCATACTCACCACTTGGTGGATGTAATAGGCCATGAATTGGTCTGTCCGAAGGACAACGTCCAATTTGCCGAAAGTTATTCTGCCCTGACGGTCGACGAAACACAAGACTGGAGGCTCCCATTTATTGACTTCGCAGTCTATGGTATCTTGCCGGAGAACCCGAAAGAAGCTACCTCTATCAGAAGACGTTCGCTCAAATTCTTCTACTATACTGAGACAAAAATGCTGTATCGATGATCCTATGATGGACTACCGCTTCGGTGTCTGTCAAATACAGAGGCCAAAGAAGCGGTATCGATGATCCTACGATGGACTACTGCTTCGGTGTCTGTCAAATACAGAGGCCAAAGAAGCGGTACGCGAAGCTCACAACGGCGTTTGTGGGGCCCATCAACCTGGCCCGAAGCTGCAAGACCGCCTTTGTCGGATGGGCTATTACTGGCCTACGATGGTGGCAGATGTGATAGATTATGCAAGAAAGTGCAAAGCGTGTCATGTCCACGCAGATTTTATACATCAACCATCCAAATTCCTACATCCGACGGTGGCATCCTGGCCATTTGAGGCATGGGAAATGGATATCATTGGTCCAATCACTCCACATTTATCCAGAGGACACCGTTTCATACTGGCGATTACGGATTACTTCTCCAAATGGGCGAAAGCTGTTCCATTTGTAGAAGTAAAGACGTCAAACGTGATCGGCTTTCTCAAGCATCACGTCATCTACCGATTTGGACTGCCTCGAAGGATCATCCACGATAATGGTCCACAGTTCGCAAGCCACACCTTCTATCGGTTTTGCGATAAACATCGGATCCAAAATATTGCATCAATACCCTACAACATGGCAGCTAATGGTTTGGCAGAAGCATTCAACAAAACTATAATCAAGCTTCTCAAGAAGTTCGTGTCTTCCAACAAACGCGACAGGAATAAAAAGCTTGACGAATGCTTATGGGAGTAGCGTACTACAGTCCGGACGGCCATCGGGAACACACCATTCTCTCTGGTGTATGGGAGTGAGGCAGTCCTCCCACTGGAGTCTCAAATCCCCTCTCTCCGTGTCACCCTCACCTACCGATTAACGACGGATGATAATTACCATCGTCGACTACAAGCGTTGGAGGCCTTAGATGAAAAGCGCCTGCTAGCTCAACAGCGAATTAAGATTTATCAAGCACGCATCTCTGGAGCCTTCAACAAGAAGGTTAAACTCAGAACATTTCAAGTGGACGATCTCGTTCTGGCCATTCGAAGGCCGATTGGTATGACTCACAAAACCGCCGGTAAATTCCAACCAAAGTGGGAAGGCCCATTTGTCATCGAGGCTGTATTTTCCAATGGTGCTTACCGTCTCATAAAACAAAACGGAGACTTGCTCATGTTTCCCGTCAACGGCAAGTTCTTGAAGAAGTATTATGTCTAAACGACATCCTCCAAATCAACCGGACTGTTAAGTTATGTGCCACCAGGCGCCGCAGAACTTACACTCTGGTCATCCCAAATGAATCTATATCGCATCTTCTGGGTAGTAAGTCATGTATGATAATACCTCTGAACTTCCTTCCTAAAAGAGCATCTTCCTCATGATCTATTACCCGCACTTTCAGTGCATAAAAAGGGTAACAGATCCACAAATTTCCCGAAACAACCACGTCGATGTCACCTCTGAGTTGTTTCACTTCTATCAAAAACAAACCACCCCTCACGTAGAACTTCCACTTCCATATTACCTCTGAGTTGTTCTATATACCCTTCATGGTGTCCACTTCTGCCATGTCCTCATTACCTCTGAGTAGGAAGATTCCATTGAAGAAACCCTCATATTTACCACGTCCTCATTACCTCTGAGTAAGTATGTTGGTTTTCTCTCGACTTATTATCCGTACCCAAAACCAGGGTACGCCAAGGATAATAGGCCCACAAATGTCCACAGTTGACCACAAATGTCCACAGTTGACCACAAATGTCTGCAGTTGACCACAAATGCTATACTAGGTCCCCTAGTACATGCGCCTCTTTTTTCATTATCATATGCCTTTGGAGCCCAGCTGTTCCATGGCATTCTTTCGTCCAATACCAAGAACTTCTACGTTCGTCTCAACGCGGAATCGTTCTAGGTATTTTTATCAAACTTATTATCCATACCTAAAACCAAGGTATGCCAAGGGTAATAGGTCCACAAAAAGTCCCCCAGTGGGGCAAACATCATAATACGGTACAAGCACAATAGATGACGGATGGTGTAAACATAGTGATTTATTGAAAAAAACAAAAGTACTACATATTCGGGGACCGCGTCCCTATTAAAATGAAGGAGAATAACAAAGAAAGAAAGAAAAAAAAGGCCGACTACGGTTCGGTGACACATAATTCCCTTAGATGTTCCCTCAGCACGGCCGGCGACCGCTCAAACCGCCGCTTGGCCCGGCGCTCGGCCTCCTGAGTCAACCACTCCGCATCCTCCAGATGTGCGTGAGCGCGCCAGCCATCTTCAAGCCTCTTCAGAGCATGCTCCAAGACAGTAGAAGTATGGGTGACCTTGTCGGCATCCCGAACAATTAGCTCCTTTTTTGTGCGGGCGGCCTCGAGTTCAGATTCCAAGAAAGTCAATTTCCTCTGAAGCTCGAGGATCTGCTCTCTCGTATCAATTATCCCACGGGAGGCGGCCGCTTCCCGAGCAATGTAATCCTCTCCCCTGCGGCTCAACTGATCGTACTGCAGAGACAGATTGTGGAGGTCCTTCATTATAATCGGCTTGGACGTATCACGAGCAACCCTTATCTTCTCCATGGCAGTTATGAGGAAGGCACGCTCCTGATCTATTACTGAAGACAGATCAACTTGCCGCAGTACTTGAAACTGGGCCATAAGCTGATCAGCCTCCAGCAATTTGGGCTCCAAAAGCTCAACTATCCCTGCCCCACCGGGAAGGGTTCTAAGGAGTTCAATTTGGCCACGGGCGCATTGACGGGCCAAGGCAAAAGATGTCCCCCTCTCCACGGCAGCCTCAACCCCTCACTTCAGGTGGCGGTAGAAACTGTCAACCACATCCTTTGACGATTCATCCAGGACTTCTGAAGAAGATGGCGTCAAAGGAAGAGTAGCTGGCAGTGTCGAAGAAGATGCACCAAAATTTGATGCCCCTGCCACAAGGAAAACAAGTTCCGAACGAAAAGACGCTTGAATAGCGGCCAATTCCTCCTTCGCAGCCTGAACGATCTGGAGACTCGGCAGGGCGGAAAGGTCGATCTTCGGAGCCACATAAACAGAGGAAGGTGCAGTGACCATTTCTTCACGCCCCGGCCGTTCTGCCGTCTGCTCTTCCGAACTCGATTCAGCGGGAGGTCCCTCAATGTAAGTTGGAGGAGGAGAAGGCACACTCTCTTCCACCAGATCCCCTCTGGCAAACTCTCCCTCGATAATGTCCGTGGTTGGCAGTGAAGGAGCATGACCTGTATGTCCGGAGCAACCATCAATCAGCTTAACCCGAAGGATGTGATGATAGGGCAAATGAACCTCGTCACTGGTCAAAATTTGACTTAGCTTACCAGGGGAGGGTTGTTGGGGCTGAGGTTCGCTCGTAGCCTCCGCAGCCTCTTGACCAGGAACATCCAACCCAAATGCAGCTGGTTCATCTGCCCCAGCCGCCCCGGAAGGAGATACAACTGGATCAGCGTCACCCGGCTGAAGTTCAGCAATATCGGGGATGTTCAGCAGAGCCCACGTCGCCCTGGGTTGGGACGTCAACAACTGGAGGAACCTCAGTCGTCGCTGGGAGAATACCGACGGCAAGAATCTTGGTACTTATATCTCTAATTAGAGTAGTTAGAGCCGGGTCGACCGCAGAGGCAGTAGCCGGCTCTGGAAAGTCCCCTTCTCCTGACGCCTACAAAGAAAAAAAAATGATTAGGTCATAGTTCAGGAAAAAGAAGAGCTAAAGAAGAAGATGGTTGTAATTCAATTCACCTCCGAAACGACGTCAACATCCTCGCATCTCTCCTTAATAAGCAGCCCACGAGGCTAAACCGCAGCCTATTTCACGGAGTAAGTTATGTCACCATCAGCGGACTCACGCCTGCTTCGCTTGCGTGAAGGACCAGGCACAACAGGCGGCTGATCCGCCACCACCTCATCTGCAGGAGGGAGATAGTTATCGGGATCATGCTCGTCATCCTCTTCGTCCGTGTTGGTAGACTCTGAGTCCGACACAACCGTGTTATCTCCTCTTCTTCCTCGTCTTGGACCCCTTGGGCTTCTTCTCCAAGCCAGTACTAACAATAAAGTTGGTACTCTGGTCAAAATCAACCGAAGGCTTGTTCTCCATGACATGGTATAGAGCCGCCAAATACAAGATCTGCCATGACTCTCTAGCATCAGGAACTGAGAAGCTGGTACGGGTGTGAACCGTGTTATAATAGTGCCAGGCCCTGATGCCGTCAAGGACGCTACCTTCAAAACCCAGGCAAGAGCTGGGACTGTCCAAGAATAGCTGACTATACCCAAACTGTCGGGAGAACCTACTGGGCAAGTAAGGCTCTAAGTAGACAGTGTTGTGGTTGCGGTATACCAGGTGGACAGGACGAATGTTATACAACCAAAGGAGCATCTTGTTGGATAAGAAGTGGGGAGGCCTAATACCATCAAGATGTACGTCGTTGACTTCTACAGCAGTAAACTGGAGAACAGACACGAAAAAGATGTATCTGTCCACCCTCGCTAACGCCATCCGACAAGCACGCATGGTCGTGCAATCCCAGGGCATGCAGCGATACTGGAAGATGAAGGCATCATCAGCAGTTACGCCATCTTCAGGGCCAGGCCTCATCAAAGACCGGCAATGCATCAACAGCCACCCTATCAGATAATGAAAGGGCAGCTTAATGCATTCAAAGTCCTTCATCGTATCACGGGCGATGACCTTGGACAAAAAAGTACAAAGGCCACGATGTATGCTGCACACCATGGCCGGGAGAAGAGCTAATCTTGCCACAAAGACCAGCTTCACAGTAGGGAGGATAAAGTTACTGCTGATCCTCTCAATAGAACCAGCCCCTCCTGAAACTACACAATTCTGTAGCCACACCATCAGGAATCCTGCCAGAAGAGCCTTCTCGAACAACTGCTCAGTGTCTTGATAAAAATAAGCAAAAGAGTCAGATTGACTCCTAAACCTGTCATCGGTGGTTCTTATCCTCTTGGCGATTGACACCTGGTCCTGCACCTCCTTCCGAGTTCAAGGACTTCGGGGAGAAACCCATCCTGAGGCACCGAGCTTAAAAAGGTAAGTGAGCCAGGCCTTTGTGTGAGGATGGTTCCCTTCCGAGTTGTCATTCTTTTTCTTCGACATCTGCTGGCCCGTGCTGTGATGACACTAAAATTCCCGATAGACGGCAACAAAGCCCGGGAACATCTCCTCCAACTCCTCGAACTCTTCATTCGTGGGAGTGTACACTTCAAAGACTTCATTTCCCCAAGACAGCTTGGAGACTTCATGCATCTCATGGAGAGCAAGCCCCATCTCCCCTACGGGTGTAAAGAAGGTCCCCATACGGCGGTTGTACATCTCCAGCAGAGCCATGAACAATTTCTTGTTTATGGGCAAGCCGTAACAGGTGCCCCAAATAGCATGGTAGAGTCCGATCTAGCACCGGAGAGTCTCGTATTTTTGCGCAATCTACGTAGACAGGTTGGTCCATGAAGGGAGGGGGTTTATCCAATTCAGCAGCGGCAACCGGCCAACATGATAGGACCCCTTCCGAGCAAGCTGGTTCAGGAAAGTATCAGCTTGAGAGAACTTGAAATTGGGACCCCGCATATTTAAAAAATTGCCCGGGGCCAACCCCATCACACAGCGGCTTACCTGTATCCTGCCCGCGTGCACTGACCCCAAGTTATTATTATAGTGAATTTCTCCCACAAACATTCCATTCTGGGTCGGAGTCAAGGTATCCTCCATCTTTCTGTCTATCGGCAGCATGTTGAACCACGACAGTGGGAAGTGACGCTCCATCTGAGGAATATGGATCGCCATCCCGTTGGAAGTAAAACTCCAACTCTCAGATATATCCAGAACTTGGGAGTTCTTTACAGTTAAGGCATCCCCGAAGAGGAACACAAGTATCAGGTGTTCTCCCCCCCGTAGCCCTGAGTTCATCATCCCCAAGAGAAAGTAGAAGGATTGGTTTTTAATGTCTCTCAGCCTCTCCACAGGTTCGTCTTTGGAAAGCTGGTTCACCACATACTCGACTAAGTGGTCGAACCTCATGCCCACAGCTGATTGGGCGCGACCTATCAAGGGCTCTCCCACAGGATTGCCTGGCAAATTCACTGAAAAAGGACAAAAGAAACAAGTTAGAAGATGGACAGGGAAAACTGCTTAGTGTTTTCGAGCTTATGCGGCTCTGATTAGGCGGGTTCTTATGCGACACAATTTAAAGGAGCTTATGCGACACTATTTGGGGGGAGCCTCATGCGGCCCAGATCAAGTGAGCTTATGCGGCTCTGTTTAGCGAGGCCTCATGCGGCCCAGTTCAAACGAGCTTATGCGGCTCTGCTTAGCGGTGCCTCATGCGGCACAGTTCAAAGGAAGCTTATGCGGTACTGTTCGATGGGTCTTCATGCGGCCCAGTTTGCAAAAGTGCTTATGCGGCCACAAGACGACTCTTATGCGGCTCGGACATGAGACATACCCCCATGCGGCTCGGACATGAGATGTACATGCGGCACATACAGCACAGTATGCGGATTCATCACAATGAACTTGAATAGTTCAATGAAGACGAAGAAGGCCCGCGCATAAAACATATGGCGTAGCCATGATGGTTAGGGTTTTGAGTTCATACAATTTCTCCTAACATTCTTACCATCAATGGCGGGGTAAACATCGGAGTGGACTGGGGTCGCCGCAGTCGACGAGGAGGCCTCTCATTTACCTTTTGCTGCAGCACTGGAGGAAGTCTTGGGAGCCATCGATAATCGAAGGAGAAGAGATGGCAACTAGGGCAAGAAGGCTTGAACAAGAGAAGAGAGTAAAAAGTCTCTCTCTAAAAATTACTCATATTTATAGGCGGACACGGGGTGCGTGGACCGATAGGCACTTCGGATTATGTGCTGCCTAGAAGATAAAATTGACTCGTAGGATTTTATCCCCTCACGTGCAAAAAAGAATGCTCAGAATCATCAAGGCAAATCCAAATATTTAATACCGACTCTTGGGATCCTACCCAAAAGATGGTTTTAAATTAAAACAAATCAAGAGCAATTAATGAGATGCCTACGTGGCATGAAGGACAACATGCGGCCAGAGAAGTCTATGCGGCCAGAGCAGTCCATGCGGCCAGAGAAGTCTATGCGGCCAGAGCAGTCCATGTTGCCAGAGAAGTTTATGAGGCCAGTACAGTCTATGCGGCTAGAAAGTCTATGCGGCCAGAGAAGTCCATGCGGCCAGAGCAGCCTATGCAGTTAGAAAATCCTATGCGGTCAGAGAAGCCTATGTGGCATGAAGAGATTACATGGACATGCTTCTTATTCAAAGTATTTCAATTTTTACCAGTTGAAAACTTTGAAGGGGGTCTTGTAGAAGCATGAAAAAGAATAATAATTCATATACAGCCCAGATTCAGCATGCGGCTCAAAAGCTTGAAGAGTTTTATGCGGCTCGAAAAGTCCCAGAGAGCCGCATACGGCTCAGGAATTTCATGCGGCTCAAGAAGAGGCACGTGGCCTCATGCGGCTCAAAATAGGCCGATTACAGCTGGCCATAATTCCTTCCTGCAACTGGTCATTAAATGCTCTGACATAAAGTGACAGTTCTGACAGCTCTGACATAATGAAGAGACGTGTCATGCTCATCAAAAGATGAGAAAATCTCTGAGATAGCCGACGTAGTTCACAAAGTCCAAAGAAGTTCTCTATACGGACTGCCTGGGCTACCCTTATGCGGCTCGGTTGTAGGGGCCACCCTTATGCGGTTCAGTTGGGGGGGCACCCTTATGCGGCTCGGTTGTGAAGCCATCCTCATGCGGCTCGGTTGTGAGACCATCCTCATGCGGCTCAGTTGTGAGGCCATCCTCATGCGGCTCGGTTGTGAGGTTATTCTCATACGGCTCAGTTGTGAGGCCACCCTCATGCAGCTCAGTTATGAGGCTATCCTCAGACGGCTCAATTACCAGACCACACTCATGCGGCTCTGCCAGGACGCCCGTTCATACAGCTCACAGCATAATGGCAGTTGGGACATGTGGCAGAAGATTGACTAAGACTTATCCACTCGAATTTGTAGCAACCAACAAATCATAACAATGCAGATTCATTGCAACCAACACAACAGCCCAGATTGATTTCCAACAAACAGATCAAGGTTAATCTTAACCAATCCCCAACCGCCCACTTTTGAAGGCGCAGTTACTGTACATCCCACTCATCACAAATTCCTATAAATAGTAAGGTGTTATTCCCTTGTACACACACAGAGAGAAAAGCACATACAGAGAGTGACACACAGAGACCCAGAGCAATTTGAGCAGAGATAGAGCTTTTCTTCGTCAGAGCGAAGGTTGCGTTCGTTCTCTGTTTTGAAGAGGGATGAGGCCCCATTTTTATAGTCGTTCTTGAGTTAGAATAATGTTATGCGCCCACATAAGGAAACACACTGGTTTTTATGTGGGCGTATGGTCCTGTTTTGGGCGCATAGGGTGTAGGCGCATGCAGGCTGCGTAATCGTAGGTTGATCGTAGTGCTGACGTAGCCGCATGCTTCGGTGCACGACTGCTCGTGGACACTGACGTGGCCGTATGCTTCGATGCACGATTGATCGTGGGTTTGATCGAGTCGAGGGCTGTTCTGGCTTGGGCATATAGCCTGAAATAGAGCTATGCACCCCTTCTGGAGGAGCCTAGAGTGGGCGCATGGGCGCATGGCCCACTTTGGTGACTTGGGCGCATATATCTTCTCTGGTGACTTGGGCGCATATGTCTTCATTGGTGACTTGGGCGCATATGTCTTCATTGGTGACTTAGGCGCATATGACTTCATTGGTGACTTGGTGCATGGTTTTTACTGGTGACTTGGGTGCATGGTTTTCTAGTCTGCTGAAATTTCTATGCTTCTACAAGACCCCCTTCAATATTTTTGATACTTGAACGAGTTCGAAATACTTTGAAAGAAGCATGGACCGTCTTCTCGTGATGCAGTGGGCGTATAGCATGGCTCTCTCTTTGGGAGCATAGAGTTTGGCCAGTCTGTCAGAGAGATGGCTGTTGAGATCTTCTTCGAAAAACTGAACTAACAGATTCATCGAGGTAGAATTTGAAGAGGTCCATCCTCTATGCGTTGTCCATGTCAGCACGTGGAAGTCGTATAATGTGCAAGAGGCCGGGTCTTCACGTGGGCGTATAAGTCGTAGTAGGCGTATAGTGCTCAGTGGGCGCATAGGTGCATAGGAGTAGTGGGCGCATAGCATATGGCCCATGCCTATAAATAGGATTTTGAAGAGAGAGAAAGTTCATTATTCTCTTTTCTCTTAGAATTCTTCAAAAAGACTTTTTATCTCCTGTCTGCACGAACGATGTCTTCGACCGATTCGATCGATCCCGACCTATCGGTTCTGACCGAATCGATGGTGACAATATTCCTTTCTCGTGCACCCCGTGGACAGAGAACGGGGCACGATGTAGGGATGGGGCACTACACCATAACCAACTAAGAAAAAGTTTCATCCTTGAAACTTAAGAGAACCTACCGGTAGGAAAAAATAGGGAAAGGAACTTTTCCCTCATCTTCGAATCTAGTTCCCAGGTAGACTCTTCGACCGTATGGTTCTTCCAGAGCACGCGAATGAGAGGGATGGCAAAGTTCTGCATCTCTTCGGTAGGCCAACAACAAAGTCCATAGTGACATGATCCCACTTCCACTCTGGAATGGCAAGGTTCTGCATCTCTCCGCCCGGTCGCTGGTGCTCACTTTAACTTGCTGACAGGCCATACACTGTGACACAAAGAGCGCCACATCCCTCTTCATGTCGTGCCACCAAAAGACAACGTGGAGGTCCTTATACATCTTGGTGCTACTAGAATGCAAGGAATATTTTATATAATATGCCTTCCATATTATCTCTTTTCTAAGTTCTGCGTCATCTGAAACACATAGCCGACCTTTCACTGGCAATACTCGTGACTCGTCCTCTGTAAAGTCAGACACCTTTTCTGTGGATATCAGCTTTCGCAACTTCTCCAGGTATGGATCGTCCTTCGGAGCAAACTTGATTTTCTCCAATAGGCTCGGTTCTAGCCGCAGTTGCGCCAGTTCCATATCTCTAAATCGAACTTAGAGTTCAATGCCTATTTCTTCCAAATCATGTAGCAGTCGACTGTTGATGGATAGTGAAGCTAGGTACTTCTGACTCAGTACATCTATCACAACATTTCCCTTATCCGACGTATAGTCGATCGACAAGTCGTTGTCTTTAACCAGTTCCAGCCATCACCTCTGTCATAAATTCAGTTCTTTCTGGGTGAAGAGATACTTGAGGCTCTTGTAGTCCGTATAAATCCTGCATGCCATGCTATAAAGATAGTGACCCACAACTTCAATGCAAACACAATTGTCGCTAATTCTAGGTCATGAGTGTGATAGTTCTTCTCATGCAGCTTGAGATATCTGAAAGCAAACGATATCACCTTGTCCTGCTGCATGAGCATATACCCCAAACCCTGGCCAGAAGCATCGTTGAAGATTTGAAATCCCTCGGTCCCCTCAGGAAGAGTGAGTATCGAGACCGAAATGAGCCGTTGTTTTAGCTCCTGGAACGAAGCTTCATAGTCGTCTGACCACACGAATACGACTCCCTTTTGGGTGAGGCGAGTCAAAGGCGATGCGATCTTCATGAAGTCCTTCACGAAGCGTCTATAGTATCCCACCAAACCGAAGAAGCTTCAAATTTCACTGACAGACGCGAGCCGTTTCAAATCAACAATTACCTCAACTTTCTTCGGATCAACTGAAATGCCTTCAACAGAGATGATGTGCCCAAGAAAAGATATATTGTTCAGCCAGAACTCATACTTTCTCCTCTTCATAAACAATTGATTCTCTCGCAGGGTCTGGAGCATGGTCCGCAGATGTTCTGTATGTTTTGCTCGATCCTTCGAATAGACAAGGATATCGTCTATGAAGACTACTATAAATTTATCGAGGAACGGACGGAACACCCGATTCATTAGATCCATGAAGACAGCAGGAGCATTCGTCAGGCCGAATGGCATCACCAAGAACTCGTAGTGGCCGTAACGAGTGCGAAAGGCACACTTCGGCACGTCCTCTGGCTTGACCTTGAGCTGGTGATAACTCGATCGAAGATCAATCTTCGAAAACACTATGGCACCTTGGAGCTGATTAAACAAATCGTCGATGGGGGGCAGGGGGTATTTATTCTGGAAGGTGGCCTTATTTAATTCTCGATAATCGATGCAGAGCCGCATCGATCCATCCTTCTTTTTGACAAATAGCACAGGCGCACCCCATGGCGAGACACTTGGACGAATGAACCCTCTATCAAGTAATTCCTATAGTTGTACCTTAAGCTCCTTCAACTCTGTAGGAGCCATTATGTACGGAGCTTTTGATATCGGTCAGGTGTCGAGGAATGTATCGATGGTGAATTCAATTTCTCGATCGGGTGGCACTCCAGGTAGCGCGTTCGGGAACACGTCCGGGAATTCTGCCATAATGTTGGCCTGATCTACATTTTCACCATCCAGTCGCATGTCTTGAACGGATGCCAAGTAGCCTTCGTATCCTGAATGAAGCATCCACCGAGCAAAAATTGTCGAGATCACTATACATGTCGATGACACTTCACCACACAAATAGCAGAATTCGGACACTCCAGGAATGTGAAAGGTGACCTTCTTTCCTACGCAGTCAATGGTGGCGTTGCAAGGATCGAGCTAATCCATTTCCAGTATGATGTCGTAGTCCTTCATGTCTAGAACTATCACTTCAAGACCGACCTTTTGACCCCCTAAACAGATGATTCTGCCATCGCAGGCTAAGTTGGTGAGTAGTAGTACGCCCGAAGGTACACTTACGCTAAGATCAAGGTCTAACGATATCCTAGAAAATTTGTGCTCGACGGCGAAGTCCGCCGATATAAAACTATACGAAGCGCCTGAATCAAATAGTACACGAGCATGCACATTATTAAAATTTAATATACATGTCACCACCGTGTTCGAGGTAAATGCTTCATCCCACATCATGGCATAGACGCGCCCTTGAGCATTTGGATGACGATCTTGATTATTGGGTTGCATAGCTTGAGGAGGTCGGGGCGCCTATCCTTCATTTTCTTAACGGTTTTGTTATGCCGGGGCACTCTGATTCGGTCTAGGGTTCATGCAGTCTCGAGAGAGGTGCCCCTTTTGTCCGCAAGCGAAGTATCTCCTGTTGAAAATAAAGCAGCCGCTGGCATTATGTCTGAGTTGGCTGCACTTGGTGCAACAAGATAACAGGTTCTGACCCTTATAACCGCCATTGTTTGGGCGCTTTGATGCGTGGTTGTTGCCTCTTGTATTGCTAGGACGTTTGTGATTGAAATTATGCACAAAGTCTGCAGCAACAGGAATGTACTAGCTCTTAAGACGGAGAGCATAATTTAAAGCATCACCTGTGGTCTTGTACTCCGGAACCGCTACATGAGCACCGATGGAGCGCCGCAGACCAACTTTGAACCGTCGCACATGACACACCTCTGTAGGAAGAAATGCACCAGCAAATTTGGACAATTTATTGAATTCCGTGGCATACTGTTCTACTATCCGGTTTCCTTGCCTCAACTACATGAATTTATTTTCCTTCTTTTGAGGAACGACGGTGGGAAGGTACTCGACTTCAAAGGCTTTGCAGAACATGGCCCAAGAGATCGGCACTGAGTTGTTGTCGCGTCGGATCGCTCGTTTGTGTATGTCGCACCAGTCGTGCACGTTCAAACGTAGTTGAAGTTGTGCACCGGCAACTTGCTTGGATTCTTCAATGTCGAGGAGCTCAAAGTGATCTTCCAGCTCTTCAAACCAGTCGATTACCATAGAAAGGCCTTCGGTACCGCTGAAGGAAGTGCGACACGCTTTCTTAAATTCTGACACTTCAAAGTTGTATCTTTTCGGTGCCGCATGTTGACGCTCGGACTCCTCTCGATCGACTTCGGTGGGTTGACCCGTCAGCTCGGTCACAGTAGGCACAGTTGCGAAGTTTCAATTGGCCATAATGGTTTGGACGATCTGTTGTAGAGTATCAAGCTGTTTTTGCTGTATCTTGGTTTGAGCATCGAAGCGAGCATCGAATTGGGCATGTCGCGCTCATGTCGGTTCTAGAACTATTTTTGCTGAGCCTCCATCATGCACAATATCCTTTCGATGGCATTGTTAGAAGCTCCAGCCCACGAGCTGCTCAAACCGCTCGAAGCACTTTATTCTTGCTCGGCCGAGGTTTCTGCTACGGGTTCCGTCACTTCTACAATACGTAGACACACACACATTAGTCTCAAGATATTTCAGACTCATTGTATGGAACAACTTATCTCATCGATACAAGGTCAAAGGTTTGAGACTCTAGACGGAAGGCCAAAGGATGTAAAGCCATGCTCTGATACCATTATGTCACGCCCCGATTCTGAAGAATCGATAGTCGTCCCCCGAGTGTAATGTCGTGCAAACCTAAGTTGCGATCACATAAGGCATAGTCATAAGGTTATCCGAAACACAACATCAAATAGAGTACGCAGAGAAATTGAACACATTAAAATGAGAAAAACTTTTGTTTTCATTAATAATAAAACTTCATTTACAAGACTCCATTACAATCATTGCCACGCGGGCTACAACATGACTCGATTACAAAATGAACACTGATGAGATAGTCGTTTCATACATTACATCTCCCTTTACAAACAAAACATTCCCAAGGACCTGGAATCGTGGGTAGTCGAGATGCTATTTCTTCTGGACTGAATGTGGAGTCTTCAAAAGGATTCAAAAACAAGCCTTTAACACACGGATGAGGCTTTAATATACTAGCGTCGCCTTGAGCTTAAGTGTCACACCCTTCTTGGTTCGGGTTACCTGTATGGAGAGCGAGGATCAGTACATTACACCTTGTACTGGTACGTAGCAAATTAAGTTTCGTGCTCTCATTTGGTTGAAGAGTTTATATGACTTAGTTTGTGAATCTTTCTAACCATCCTAATGAATTTCAGACAAGCATATGAAAAGCATAATATAAATTATGTTAGAACTTACCCACGGTAAAGCGTGCTGTACAATGCGAGACTTACCACGTTCTTCCCTGTTAATTTGTTATCGCTAGTATAGCTAGTGCAAAATTACGTGTGATTGGTCACTGGTACCACAAGCCATCCTGGACTCTATAGCTTTTGTTAGTCGGGGCCCTTTCAACGCAAGTAGCGAGCCCCGTTGTAAGTCCTCGCCTAACCCGTGCTATCATCCAGCACAGCTATTTCCGTGTTTCCTTTCTCGGCCGAAACGGTCCCGTTGCCCCTGGTTGTCATTCGGGAAAACTTTTACGTTGTCGACAAGTTGTCCATGACCGTGCTTAGAACAATTTAGTTATTAAGGCATAGTCTACATTTTTTTTGAGAACTTGACCATTACATCATATCTCGCCTTATCATGGCATTACCTTATTTGAGTCAATCTTTTGTTAACACAGTTCTACAAATTTACAGTGTGTTCGTAGCTTTGCATCTATTGTTTTATTTGCGATAAGGTTATCGATTGAACTAAGAAGGAGGAGGTCTAAAAGAGAAGGGTCAGCCACTCACCTTGATTTTGCTTGAGGTGAGAGACTTGTTTGGTCGTGCTAGACGTTGCCTAACTTCAAATCGTACAAGCAACCGATTAGAACACTGTAATATTCAAGGAACTCGATATGAAATGCGAGTTCGAAATACAAGCCATAAAAACCATCGAAAATATTCATGAAAACACATTCAAAAAACTAAAGCCAAAACCAATACAAGTGCGGCATGAAAAATAGAGCAATGAGATGTCCCTGCCGACTCAGCCGCAGAGTCGATCCTTGAGACGGAACCCTCTGAATATGGGACTTTGTTCCGCAGAAGCCATTCCATAACGGGGAATGGATCTTAATTCAACCGTTTCCGTTCGATCGATTCGATCAATCCCGACCTATCGGTTCTGACCGAATCGATGGCGACTGTGTTCCTTTCTCGCGTACCCCATGGACGGAGAACGAGGAACGATGTAGGAACGGGGCACTACATCGATACCATCGATGATGAACATAACTTGACGATCTTTATTTGCAGCAAATTTTGTGTCGTGCAACTGATGCTATCATCCGAACTGGATATACCATAATCTCCTCGATATTCAAGATCAAAATTCGATCAAGAATTCTCGAACTATTCACATGATCAATTTGTTCAAACCTAAAATCACGTATGTTCATTTGTCTATCTTAAGTCATCAAGCAAATTTATCCAAATTCTTAGAGTCATTTTTGTAACTTCAAATTCAAAAATTTTCATGCACACTATCTTCCCATCGTGCTAACTTTTCGTATACGATTCATACCGATTTCCTCGATCGAGTCATTCGCTCGTTACACCTTAACTTTTCCTCAATTTGATATTTTACTATCGATCATTTTGCATTTCATACTTGTGCAATCTCAATCCCGTGCACGTTGTTTCTAGTTTGTTCGAATCAACTCATCAAAAACTTCAAGATTATAACTTAATCAATGATACTCAATCTATAGCTTTGCATACAGCGACGCTTGCTGATAGACTCATTGGCACCCTGCATCGTCAATCATCAACATCCGTAAGGCTATCCCATATACCACTCAGGGATGAAGTCATTTCATAAATCCTCAAAACTAGTTTTGAATCACAACCGATTATTTTGAATCTTTGTTCGAACCATTCCTCAAAATCCAAGTACGATTTACCTATATCGTATTGATGATAGTATCGTTCGATGACATCCCTATTGATAGTCATCTTGTATTATATGAATCAAGTAAAACTCATTCCTATTTTAAGACGATTCGTATCCCGTACATAACTTTTCTAAGGTCGACACAACTCTTGGTGTATATGCCCAGCCCGACTTAGCCAATCGTTCTTACTTGAAGTTAACTTTGTTCAACCAATTATTCCTTCGTGATATTTTTCAAAATATATAAACTTATTGTATGGACATCCCATGGGACATTTGAGAGAGCGCGCACCAACGATATCGATTACGGAACATCAGAGTTTGCAAAACATTATCAAAGTTAAAGAATTCAATCGAAAGTATAAGAACGTAAAGTCGTGCTCTGATACCATTATGTCATGCTCCGATCCCGCAGGACCGATCGTCCTTGTCACGACCCTTACCCTAGAGTAAGGGCACGAGAAGTGGGTACGTCCAGCCTACGCCGCAGTGTCGACGGTAAAACGATGTCCTAGGTCACAACATCTAACAATATAATGCTAAGCAGTTTATACTCCCCGAATGGGGGTAACATAGCAGAATGTAAACTCAATCACATCTAAGGTAGAGCATAATAGAAGATAGATAAAACATGAAATCCAAAAGAGATACAGTAGATAGAAGTCTAAGTGTCTAAGATACACAACCTAGAAATACCTCTCAAAGCTCAAATACAGTAATCCATAAATACAACTCAAGACAACTGAATATAAACTATGAGCAAAACCCTAGCTATCTATACAACCTCTACTGTGTCTCCTCTAGGCTAGCAGGCAACCTCCAGGCTATCTGTAAAATTTGTCAACAGGTCTAGTCAGGACAGAAGCAAGCACAATACATCTCAACAGTTCATACCAGGTTAGAAAATATAAACATGCAGTAGAGTAAGATACAGGATCTGAAAGAAATACAATATGTAAACAGAGAGAGAACTGTAATAGAAATATCTACTATAAATAGAGAACTAATAGTGGCTAGTGATGTAGAGTACAGGATAGCACATGTGATATGAAATGATCAGAGAATATAATTCTAAGCAGGATATGAAATGATCAGAGAATGTACTCGCCTGTTATCTGAATGTCCAAAGGAAATGTACTGTCCGAGGAGAGGTGTCTGGCTCCTTTTCAGAACAGCACAAGTCACAACAAGTCCAATATGGTAAAATAAAGCTCTACTATGCTTTCTACATGATTCTAGGTCATTCTAGGTTAAAGTTAACTCTTGGTCAACTCTGGTCAACCGTACTAGTCAAACTAGGTTAATTAGGCAGTACTAGGTCTAAACCTAGACTAACAAGTCTCATTAGGCCTAACCAAGCCTAGACTAACACTCACATAAAATCACAAAGCTACACAAGTTATCAAACACACATTACATATATATTCATATATATTTTTATTACAAGCAAGCATGAATGTGGATATAGCAATGTGTACATAGCAGTACAATATGTTCAAGTGTGAGGGGGTTATGTTAGAAGGATAACATTTAGCAAGGGTTCATTGTGTCACATAGAAGAAATAACATGTAAAGCATAGGTTTAGCAATGTGCATGTGTGTGGGTGTTAATCATAACAAAAGGGTTTATTTATATATCAAAGGGTTTACTCATAACAGTAAGTAGGTTTTATGTGTATTCATGCTTGGGATTACTGTCAACATGTAGAAGGGGGTTTTAACATATAAACATAGTGCTAAGTGCTAATATAGCATCATACATTCCTATCATGTTGGCATTCATATATAGCATATATTCATACTTGATTACTTTACTTAATTACATATGGATACTTGCATACATGTTTCAATACCTTGTATTACCCACATGCTTGCATTTCATCCATTCATTCATGCATTGCATTGCATTCATTCCTTCATTCATTCATGCACCTATACATACATATTTGAATACATTATATACTTTCATACATTATATCATTTATGCATACTCTATATTATATTAAATTCTCTTAACACACACATAAATATATGTATACACATGCATACATACATATTTGTACATACAAGGATATACAAAATGCATATGTCGTATAGTAATCTTCTACTTAAAATCAATACTGTACAAATTAGGCATTTATTAAATTCTAGGATTAAAGTATGTTATAGATCTTTATGTTAGCTTTCCGAAACTTTAAATGGATCGCATTTTCGTGTCCGGAAGCTCCCGAAATCGCAAAAACACCAAAACGCGTTCGTCTTTCGTACAGCTGACACTCAAATAATTTTACAGAAAGTTTTAGAACGAATTTTTCTTATTAAAATATATATTTGGAAAGCTAACTTCGATACGGTTCTTTTAAAAAAAACGGAAGATAAATCGGAGTTTTAAGCTAAAAGTTATGATATTTCTAAGTTGCTATTGCTACTAAAAACGTGGATAAATATTATGACGAATTTAGGTAGTTTGAGACAAAAGAAACACAAGTATATAACATAATATATCAAGAACTCACTCTCTACACTAATATATATATATATATATATATATATATATATATATATATATATATATATATATGTATATATGAGACACTATAGAACAAATATCCAATACAAAAATATGAGATTAAACATGTAATAATTCATTCATACATAACAACAACACATAGTGTCCAAATTTGGGGTTTTCCCACATGGACACAACCACAACACAAAGGACACTCCTATGACCTCCAAATGGACACAAAATGGACACAAATGGAGATACAACCATGGGAGTCATTCCTATGGGTTCAAAATATTCCTATATACATGTAGGGATGGATTAGAGGAGAGATTATACCTTCCGAAAGAGAGATTCAAAGAAAAAACCTTCCGACACGACACCGACACGTAGAGATTCTAAAAGGACACGAACGAGCTCCGAATCCTCCCAAACTTGGCTAGCACCCTCTAACCATAGAGTAGAGGAGAAATGAAGAAGATTTGGTAGAAGAAGGGGTTGATTTGGAGATAAAATCAATGGAGGTTCATCTCTAAATTAATTTGGGGAAGAACAAGAGAGAGAAAGTGGATGAAAACAAATGAATGAAGGAGTGACTCACTCCTTATCCCCCCCATAGGTGGCTGCCCAAAAATGGTGCGGTGTCCCCTATTTGAATGTCCAAAATGCCCTCCACTAATCTGTTTGATTTAATTTAGGAATGGGTTAAAGGTTAAGGGCAATTTAGTCTTGTTTTAAGTCTCCAATTAAACTAAACCTATCCATAAATAATTAGTCTAACTACTAACTAAAATTAATATCATATTGACTAAAATTAATATCATATGGGCCATGCCTAACTAGTGTGTGGGTCCCACTAGAGTCAAACTACCCCCCGGGTCCCCGTTTCAAGTCGGATTGAGTTAAAATTCGAATCCGACTCAAATAACCCCAAAACAATATCATAAATAATAAAATAAATTTCAACCCCAAAATAATATCATAAATAATAAAATAAAATTTAAAAATATTCAAAAATATAAAATGACAAAAATACCCCTATTTCTAAAAACTAGGGGTGACAAATCTATCCACCTTAAAAAATTTCGTCCTCAAAATTAAAACAAAGCAATCACAGGAAACACATGCAGAAAACAATCTCATTCAAATACTTTTCAAAAAAAATCAGCAATAAAAAAATCTCTTTGAGGCACATCAAACATTTGTAAATAAAAACTGATACGTGTCCGATACGGACACAAAACTATCACAAAATTACACCTATCAAAGGTCAAAATCAACAATCACCAACACAATAAATATTAAAATAATTCAAAGAGGTCAAATACAAAATATCCTTAGGCCAGAAATGACATTAAAACATCCTAATCACATGGTTAGGCACTAGGTCAAACAGTCTCTAGGATTTCACTAGCAAAACATCAAAATCACAAGTCATGATTTTAAACAGTTTTAAAATGATTTAAAAATTACCAAAAATTATATCATGATTTAAATGTCAAATCAATAAATGATTAAAATTACAAAATTTCAAAATTATCCTTATTTTAGAAAACTGGGTGTTACAAGTCTACCCACCTTAGAAAAATTTCGTCCTCGAAATTAAAATGTTCATACTCCTTCTAAGTCAAACCCCCCACAATCAAAGTCACAGAATTTAAACAATCATACGATTTAAAAGGATGACATACAGGGTCATGGCATACGGTAGTAGTGAAAGTCTCATATAGGTATACTAGTCATGCTAAACCAAAACGGTCATAGGGTATCAAAACACACAAGCAATCTAGGGTGCTAAACTAGAAAAGATACAGAAATAACAATCATCAAGACTGTAAGGCAGTCTACCATCCTATATGAAAACTGGTACTTATCAAAATAAAATAAAGTTAACTACCTTTTATCTACTAAGGGGAACTATTCAAGAAAATCAAAATCAAAAGTTAAAGAATGAAAGCCAATTGCATGGAAATCCAATCACAATATATTTATATATATAGCGTTAGAGAGGGAAAAGCTAGCATTATGTACAAGTTATGTAGTTCGTGTGTGTATGGGTGTATATGGACATGTTCATATGGTTAGATAATAGGCGTGTGTGTATGTGAAATATACATTAAAGTGTATAGGAGGGTTTGGGTTTCAAACAATAACTATCAAGTTACACTAATCATGGCATATTGGTTAAACAATCTACAATACACAACCTATTTACTCATAATATGCATGGCTAACCATATACATATATAAAGAGGTAGGGATTTAGCTACGTATCTATATATATTATAACATGTATGCCTAAGCTCTATATATATCTATATAGATATATAATCATAACATAGAGATGAAGGGTTAGTTTTACATGGCAGCGTATAATATGTTAGAGTGTGTGTGTGTCCTTGTACAGGGTTATAGCATTAGTATTGAAAGGTTAAATCCAGTTTTAGTTCAGCATTTACATACAAAATCTGAAAATAAGCTAATATTTAAACCAGTGCAATATTAACATAATATAGTTTCAGAATTTAGGGTTTGAACATCACAACTAACTCAATGCTTCCAATACATCCTAACATGATAGAGAAGAAATCCTAACATACTATCCATACATTTAGCTATGCATACAGTTCAATATTACATATTAAATCTGAAATTGAACTAAACATTGGAAATCAATGTAAAAATGTTAACATGTATTCAGTTTTAGGATTTTGGAGAAATTCGAACATCAAACCAACCCAATATTTATCACAACCTAACATGTAAGAATATGAAACCTAAATTTATATCCCTACATACCACAATGTATATAGCTTAAAATATTATATTTAAAACAACAAATTGAACTAACATTTAAAATCCAATATTAAGGGTTAATATGCACACAGTCTTAGATTTGACAAATTCAAACATAAACTCAACCAATTTCCCTATAAAAAAAAATTTGAAACCCTGTATATAACATACATGTACAGTGATGTAAACAAAACTAACAACATGAAACCTATATTTGAATTACGAATTTAAACTGGAAAAGCAGAAAACCAGAAATATTAGGGTTTTGACAATTTAACCATCAACAACATATTAATATATATTTAGATAGGTGGGAAATCAAGTGTAGTATGCATACGTGTCAGACAAAGAGTCTGTGTCCACTCTATATATATTCTCATGTCCCAATATAAAAATTAAGTTCTACATCAAGACCAACATTTAGATTCCTACCAAGATTGCAAGTAGGTGATTGATGTAATCAAGACAGTTTAATTATTATTATTATTTAATACGAGAATAATATCAAGAAGGAATAACAATGAAATCTATTCTGCTTATCTGTTTAAGGGAAGAACCATTTTGAAACCAGAGCTATAATATTAAATCCGAGATAAGGTCTAGCAAAATTATTGATTCATTGTATTATGAAGAAACTCATAGCAAAAAAGTTACACAAGGTTTATAAAAATAGCTAAAGCTACTCCTAAGTTAAATAATGAGAAGCAAAACAAACAAAATAAACAATAATTCTTTTTTTTTGAGAAGGACTGAAACAAAAGTAGAGAAAACATGTTCGAAAACATTTAAGGTATAATCTGATAATCATATGCGTCTATCCAAAATCATGGTACTCTAAATTCTCGTCATACTAGTAAGCAAGGCTACAATAATCACAGAGTCCTCGACTTAGGCACATACCTCTAGAATCATGGTATTTAACATTTTCGCGATGCCGCTAGCTTGGCTGCGAAAACCTTAAATTCCTACACCCGAAAAATATATCCAAGTCAGACTATATGTCCTCACCATGCTGGCCAATGTGACTGTAGAAGACTAGATTCTATAACATAGATGACCTAGCCCATATAATTTTATCTTGACAAAAATTAAATTAAATCAACAATGAATACCCAAAAAAAAATCAAATTTATCAACGAACATCAAGATTCAAAAATGAACAAAAATCCATCAAGTCATATAAATACAAACTCGGATGCAACAGCTAACATCAAGATTCAAAACTCCACAATCTTCCATCAAAATCAATAAATACAAACTCAAATTCAACAATAATCCATCAAAATCAAATTCAACAACAGAAAGTAAAGATAAATCAAATCAAGAGAATAGAGTTTTCAAATCGAAGTTAAAATAAGATTCTCAAGGGTCGTCCCAGGAATCTCTCAAGGGATCCTAACTGTGATTGAGTACCTTCAAAAATATATCCTAATCCTACTGCAGGCTATAGTGGTACTCTAGTTCGAATACCACTACACAAACTCGACCTGTATGGGCCACCACCAAAAACGTGTCACGACCCGCACCCTAGAGTAAGGGCACGAGAAGTGGGTACGTCCAGCCTACGCCGCAGTGTCGGCGGTAGAACGCTGTCCTAGGTCACAACATCTAACAATATAATGCTAAGCAGTTTATACTCCCCGAATGGGGGTGACATGGCAGAATGTAAACTCAATCACATCTATGGTAGAGCATAATGGAAGATAGATAAAACATAAAATCCAAAAGAGATACAGTAGATAGAAGTCTAAGTGTCTAAGATACACAACCCAGAAATACATCTCAAAGCTCAAATACAGTAATCCATAAATACAACTCAAGACAACTGAATATAAACTATGAGCAAAACCCTAGCTATCTATACAACCTCTACTGTGTCTCCTTTAGGCTAGCAGGCAACCTCCAGGCTATCTGTAAAATTTGTCAACAGGTCCAGTCAGGACAAGAGCGAGCACAATACATCTCAACAGTTCATACCAGGTTAGAAAATATAAACATGCAGTAGAGTAAGATACAGGATCTGAAAAAAATACAGTATGTAAACAGAGAGAGAACTGTAATAGAAATATCTACTATAAATAGAGAACTAATAGTGGCTAGTGATGTAGAGTACATGATAGCACATGTGAACAGAACAAATTTTTACATGATCTACACTACTATGGAATTGTTCACATGACTACTAGCACTCCCCCGTTTCCCCCAATCAATACACAAAGATCTAAGCAGGTTATGTTATTGTACATTATATCACATGGGAGCCCATGAAAGGGTGCACATGATAGTATACATCAGGGCTCCGTAAACATGAGAGTACATGATTCACAAGAGTGTACATGTATGGTGAAAGCACGGGAGTACATGATGAAAGTGAAACGCACATAACACAATGTACCCGATGCTCCCGAGGGGGATAACATCGCATGAAGAGATTCATATAGTACTAATCCGTGATAATGTCGTGACAGCATCAACTAAGGTAATCTAAAGCAGGAATATAATTCTAAGCAGGATATGAAATGATCAGAGAATGTACTCGCCTGTTATCCGATTGTCCAAAGGAAATGTACTGTCCGAGGAGAGGTATCTGGCTCCTATTTAGAACAGCACAAGTCACAACAAGTCCAAAATGGTAAAATAAAGCTCTACTATGCATTCTACATGATTCTAGGTCATTCTAGGTCAAAGTCAACTCTTGGTCAACTCTGGTCAACCGTACTAGTCAAACTAGGTTAATTAGGCAGTACTAGGTCTAAACCTAGACTAACAAGTCTCATTAGGCCTAACCAAGCCTAGACTAACACTCACATAAAATCACAAAGCTATACAAGTTATCAAACACACATTACATATATATTCATATATATTTTTATTACAAGCAAGGTGCATAAAGACAAGGAGTGAGTGATACATGAATGTGGATATGGCAATGTGTACATAGCAGTACAATGTGTTCAAGTGTGAGGGGGTTATGTTAGAAGGATAACATGTAGCAAGGGTTCATTGTGTCACATAGAAGAAATAAACATGTAAAGCATAGGTTTAGCAATGTGTGTGTGGGTGTTAATCATAACAAAAGGGTTTATTTATACATCAAAGGGTTTACTAGTAACAGTAAGTAGGTTTTATGTGTATTCATGCTTGGGGTTACTGTCAACATGTAGAAGAGGGTTTTAACATATGAACATGGTGCTAAGTGCTAATATGGCATCATACATTCCTATCATGTTGGCATTCATATATAGCATACATTCATTCTTGATTACGTTACTTACTTACATATGGATACTTGCATACATGTTTCAATACCTTGTATTACCCACATGCTTGCATTTCATCCATTCATTCATGCATTGCATTCATTCATTCATTCATGCACATATACATACATATTTGAATACATTATATACTTTCATACATTATATCATTTATGCATACTCTATATTATATTACATTCTCTTAACTCACACACAAATATATATATACACATGCATACATACATATTTGTACATACAAGGATATACAAAATGCATATGTCATATAGTAATCTTCTACTTAAAATCAATACTGTACAAATTAGGCATTCATTAAATTCTAGGATTAAAGTATGTTATAGATCTTTATGTTAGCTTTTTGAAACTTTAAACTGATCGCATTTTCGTGTCCGAAAGCTCCCGAAATCGCAAAAATACCAAAACGCGTTCGTCTTTCGTACAGCTGACACTAATATAATTTTACAGAAAGTTTTAGAACGAATTTGGCTTATTAAAATATATATTTGGAAAGCTAACTTCGATACAGTTCTTTTAAAAGAAACGGGAGATAAATCAGAGTTTTAAGCTAAAAGTTATGACATTTCTAAGTTGCTATTGCTACTAAAAACATGGATAAATATTATGACGAATTTAGGTAGTTTGAGACAAAAGAAACACAAGTATATAACATAATATATCAAGAACTCACTCTCTACACTAATATATATATATATGAGACACTATAGAACAAATCTCTAATACAAAAATATGAGATTAAACATGTAATAATTCATTCATACATAACAACAACACATAGTGTGTCCAAATTTGGGGTTTTCCCACATGGACACAACCACAACACAAAGGACACTCCTATGACCTCCAAATGGACACAAAATGGACACAAATGGAGATACAACCATGGTGGTCATTCCTATGGGTTCAAAATAATACTATATATATAGGGATGGATTCGAGGAGAGATTATACCTTCCGGAAGAGAGATTCAAAGAAAAATCCCTCCGACACGACACCGACACGTAGAGATTCTAAAAGGACACGAACGAGCTCCGAATCCTCCTAAACTTGGCTAGCACCCTCTAACCATAGAGTAGAGGAGAAATGAAGAAGATTTGGTAGAAGAAGGGGTTGATTTGGAGATGAAATCAACGGAGGTTCATCTCTAAATTAATTTGGGGAAGAACAAGAGAGAGAAAGTGGATGAAAACAAATGAATGAAAGAGTGACTCACTCCTTATCCCCCCATAGGTGGCTGCCCAAAAATGGTGAGGTGTCCCCTATTTGAATGTCCAAAATGCCCTCCACTAATCTATTTGATTTAAATTAGGAATGGGTTAAAGGTTGAGGTCAATTTAGTCTAGTTTTAAGTCTCTAATTAAACTAAACCTATCCATAAATAATTAGTCTAACTACTAACTAAAATTAATATCATATGGACTAAAATTAATATCATGTGGGCCATGCCTAACTAGTGTGCGGGTCCCACTAGAGTCAAACTACCCCCCGGGTCCCCGTTTCAAGTCGGATTGAGTTGAAATTCGAACCCTTCTCAAATAACCCCAAAACAATATCATAAATAATAAAATAAATTTCAACCCCAAAATAATATCATAAATAATAAAATAAATTTTAAAAATATTCAAAAATATAAAATGATAAAAATACCCCTGTTTCTGAAAACTGGTGGTGACAAATCTATCCACCTTAAAAAAATTTCGTCCTCTAAATTAAAACAAAGCAATCACAGGAAACACATGCAGAAAACAATCTCATTCAAATACTTTTCAAAAAAAATCAGCAATCAAAAAAATCTCTTTGAGGCACATCAAACATTTGTAAATAAAAACTGATACGTGTCCGATACGGACACAAGACCATCACAAAATTACACCTATCAAAGGTCAAAATGAACAATTACCAACGCAATAAATATCAAAATAATTCAAAGAGGTCAAATACAAAATATCCTTAGGCCAAAAATGACATTAAAACATCCTAATCACATGGTTAGGCTCTAGGTCAAACAGTCTATAGGGTTTCACTAGCAAAACATCAAAATCACAAGTCATAATTTTAAATAGTTTTAAAATAATTTAAAAATTACCAAAAATCATATCATGATTTAAATGTCAAATCAATAAATGATTAAAATTACAAAATTTCAAAATTACCCTCATTTTAGAAAACTGGGTGTTACAGTCCTCGCTAAGGCATGATGCCGCATGAGCCTAGGTTGCGCTCATGCAAGGCAGGTTCCATAACGACCGATTACAGGCTAAGCGACGGAGGCGTTGCACAGAAGTCCCAAGCAGAAAATATTGAATAAACAAAGGCAACACAAATATTAAAACAAAATCAAAGTCTTTTATTCATAGTGAACGAAATATTACAAAGGCATGAAGCCGAGATTACAAGTTGTTGAAGCTCACTTTTCTCTCTGTTTACAATCACTCAGCTCTCTCTCATTTCTCCATACAATTTGACGAGCCAGCAAATGCTTCAGATAGGCGATGTCCATACATTATGTCCCGTATAGGTCCAGAGTCCATGCGTCCATACGCCTCGAAATGCTAAGGAACTCCATGTCTCGACGCATCCAAGCGAGCTCCACGCCGACGAGCTTTAACCTATGCCTGCACATAAAAACTGTGTGGGTGTCAGTACTCAACTGTACTGGTGGAGTGAACTCCTCGCCCACCCATACAAAACCAACACGTTCATTTACTTTGTGCGACAAAAACCCTTTATGATTGTCTTTCTATTCTTGCCTTCGGATCGATTTTACGACATAGACGACTCGTCTACTTGTGTCTCAAGACCATCACCGTATTATCGCATCGATAACTTACTTATACATGCCTCTAGACCCTTCTCGTACCAGCAATGTCAAAGTGCCGACTCGTGCTTTCCTTTCGGCCTATACTTTAGGACTCAATCTCATGGTTGTGCCAGGAACTCTATTCGTGCATCCACAATGAGGTCGTGCCTCACAACTTAGTACCCTATAACCAACTTTGCCTTACGACCCTTTTTGACTTAAAATCAAAATGATATAACCCAACTTACTTATACTTTTGTGTCAATGACTCACTAACAGACGCCACACTTCGTGCCGTAGCACGGTATCTTTGTTTCAGCCAAATCATAGGCCCAAACATTGTTTTACAAATCGTGCACACATTTAATTTGACTCATTAGTATCGTGCACACAATACTCGACATAATCCAAAGGCATGCATGTGGATCACCGCTAATATGCCGACTCATCTATATGAAAGGGTCACTAGTACCACAAACTATACATGGACTTATAGCTTTGCTATTCGGCGACCCTTTCAGCGCAAGTAGCGAGTGTCACGACCCGTACCCTGTTTAGGGGCACGAGAACGTAGGTACGTCCAGCCTACGCTGCAGTGTCGACGGTAGAATGCTGTATAGGTCATCTATAACATCTAACATCTAACAACAAGATATATAAATCTATCATCTCCGTACGGAGGTATAATATAACATCTCAACTCTATATCTCAATCATAAGTCTAGGGAAGATAGAGCACGATATGAAATCAGATAAAAGGAAGAAACTGAATATAAATAGAGTTATCATACCACACAAAATAGATGTTCAACACAAATAAATACAAGTCCTGAATATAACTAAGTCTCAACTAACAATCGGAACAATCCGATACAAATAGAAAGCTATAAATACTAGACTACACTAGGCACCCTCTGCTGAACTAGATGCTCCTCAGGCTCCTGAATGTCACCCTCATATGCCCTATAGAAGGTAGGGCAGTCACCATCATCATCTGTAATATTTTTAACAGGTCCAGTCAGGATAGGAACGAGCACAATACATCTCACGCAGTTAATATCATGTTAGGAAATATAAAGCATGAAAAGATTAAGATACATGGACTGTAAGGAAATATATATAAAAATGAGAGAGATTTGATAACTGGAAATATCTATATACATGATAAGTAAGAATTGTAAGTAACCTGTGATTTAGAGCATGAGATGGTTATATAAACGGGTTAGGACAATGCAAGGGTAACTCCATCATACGTGAGTGTACTGTAATGCCCCACTCCGCACGAGACATTTGGTTGGCTTGTTGGATGGGATCAGAATGTTGGACCATAATTTATGTTGGAGATCAAGAGAGTTGAGACTGATGTAGTCTCTCTTAGCTGGGTAGACGGATTAAGTGTTGGAACGTGGCTCGTCGGTGGAGCTATGTCTATTGGATGTTAAGTGTGATTGGAGCAGGAAGGCCGTTATGTAAGGCAAGTGGAACTGTCCTCCTTCCTCCTTATTCCTGTATGTTTAATAAATGGAATAACGTGATGCTATGAATTGTCCCTAAATGTCCCATGTATTAGTTGCTAGATAATATAGATGCTTATGCTGAGAATTATTAAAATGTACAACACATGATCATTGAACTGCTGAATGAATCATACTTGAATAATGAGATGCCTTATGAATGGTAGAATAGGAAATGAACTGGGTATGCTATCGACCCAATGAACTGAATGAAACATTAGAATTATGTACTTTATGCGTAACTGTTGGTGTTGCCTGTTTCCTTATAAATAAGAAAGAAAAGAATACTGTCCCAATAAAATGAATAAAATGCTGCAGGTGCTATCGAGATGAATGAAATATTGTTTGTTCCTCTTAGAAAGGAATGATATGATAAATGTTGCAATGATTGATGAAATGAGAAATGACGAGGCGTGGGATCATTGAGATCACAAAGTGAACAGGTAGTAATGTTGGAAATGTGAGATAATGGACTGTTGCCTTTACTTATCTTAATATTTTTTCATGCGACTTCGAACACGATCAGGTCGGACACGCATTCGCATGACCATGGGCAAACTTGTATACAAGGTATTATTTCCTCAAACGGTACCCGTGGTGGTGGGATCGAGTCGGCCTAGGAGGGAATCGACGTGCTTTGGTGGCACGCGGTATTGGGACCTTCATTCGGGCTCGCAACCTGGTGAAGGGCACATCCCATACCCTATGAAGTCCTATATGGCAAAGTCCTTAAATAGTGCGCAGCACCAGTGGTCATGTAGTCAGGATGCATGCAAATGAATATTTTGTGCAGACAGAATAAGTATATCATATTATCCTATATTCTTATGCAGGTACGCGAAATCGGATATCGGTAAGAAATTACTTAAATGTGAGATATGCAATGTATGATGGTTGAATTGTCTGCTTAATCATGCTAAACAAGATGATGTTATGTTGTTGACTTTAAAAGAGAACTCTATGACATTCTCATCATGTTAAATGCAATATGCTGGAGTGTTGCCTTGCTAAAAGAATACCTATAACATGTTTGGCTAAAGTTAACTCAACGACGCTTAAAAGATGCCTCTAAATGTACACTGCCAGAACTTGATAACACTGAGTATGTTTCATTGTTGCCTCTATATAAGAAAGGAGGTAACAAGTTTATATGTTTCATTATGATTATTGCCGCCCATGAACTGTAAACTGATGATAGGTCCCAAATAGAAAGATTATTCTAATGAATGCTGCTTAAATGGTTTCATAAATGTTGGTTTAGGCGAGTGGATTGGATTCTGCTCGCTAGTACATAGATGATGTGCTGACCCACATTTTGTGGGTAGGTGCTCATGCTTGGGATGTTCTGCACACGATGATTGGCTTGATTGGTCCCGCAGCATCGAAGATTTGTTGGGCATACAGAAGCTCTCCTTGCAAAAGATGATGTCTTCTGTCTAGAAAGGGCATAATGTATGAAACATTATAATCAGTTGTACCAGTGAGTTGTAAGCCAAGTCGGTATATCGAGTTGTAATTCAATGTATCCAAGTATCAAATGTAAGCTGTATAGCATTGTTCAGTTGGCTTTCAATGTAGAGTGAGATTGGTTGTAAGCGTTGTACTTCAATACAAGTAGTGTACTCTTCTTCAATTATCAATAAAGAGAATAAAGTTCTATATCTCTGTGTGACTTCAAGTTATCCTTTTATCTCCGCTGCTATAAAGAAGTGATGTATTTCTATTAAATAAGAAAGATTGTCCTCATTAACTTCAATTTATCTACTTTTGTCGCTGCGATGTGTTCCTACTTGAAGATAATCAATTATCACTACTAAAATATGCTATATTTGCGACGTTGTTTAGCGACGGAATAAAATACCGTCGCTAAATATGTAATATAGCAACTCCCTTCTATTGACATCGCAAAACGTCGCTGAATAGCGACGTTCAGCGACAGTAGTTAAATTACGTCGCAGAATAGCGACGTTCAGCGATATATTATTAAAATATGTCGCCATATATTAAAATGGTTGCGACGTTTAGCGACGTCGACTGTTGACGTCGCTAACTTTTTTACTTAGGGTACAGTCCTATTTTCTTTTTCTCCCTCACTCGAAAACTCAAAAATTTTGTAAATTTCCCTTGAGCTCTCGGCGACTCCCTCCCCCCGGCGACTCCCTCCCCCCCGGCGACCCCTACCCCCCACCGTCGAGCTCCTTCTCCTCGAGCTCCTCCTCGCCCAATCCATTTTCCTTCGAGCTCTCGGCGACTCCCTCCCCCCCGGCGACTCCCTCCCCCCGGCGACTCCCTTCCTCCCCTCGGCGACCCTTACTCCCCCCCGTCGAGCTCCTCCTCCCCCAATCCGAGATACTCCTTCTCTCCGGTAAACCCTAACCTAACTCCTCCTCCTCCTTCTCTCCCACACACACATACACACATACACACAGAGACACACACACACACACGGACACACGGACACACACACACACGGACACATGGACACACACACACACAGACACACACAGACACACACACAGCTATTGTGTGTGTTTGAGTAGGGATGGCACTTGATATCATTCAGGTATTAGATTGTCTTACCTTGCCTTAGGAATAGGTATTAACTTATATATGTAATGGGTTTAGCCATCTTGATTTAGCAATGCCTAGTATCAGTCCTCTTGGGGATTAGTTTTAGTGATGAGAATTGGGGGCTTAAGTTTATTTAAGTGTCTTAACTACCAAGAGCATGTACTGATTACTCCTTACAGTTCAGTATGAGATTTAGATGGTTTTGGTGAGGGATAATGTACCTAGGGGCCTGACCTTGTACTATCCAGACTTTGTGCAGACCATGGGTACTTGGTATGAAGCCACTTCTTGCATTGATCTCATTCCTGATCTACTTAATAACCATGTACTATCTCTTTGACAGTTCTTTCTCCTTTTATGCGTGTGTGAGTGTTGGAGAGATTAAGAGGAAATTTGGGAATAAGGTTAGAGGAAGTTGGTAATTCTGGGCTTGAGTGATAGAAAGGATGCTTGTGTGAGTGAGTGAACATATGAGAGTGTCAATGAAGAACCTGTAGTAGTAGGAGCATGGAATTAGTCATAAGAAAAAGTGTTGGCTACGGCCACTTGTCCATTTGGCTTGAGAGTGGATGAGAAAAATTAGAGAGTGTAGTGTTAGTATCAGTTAGCTACAGTGATGGTATCAGTAAGGGTGTCATTGTGCAATATGTGCATATAAAATTAGATAGATACATAAGTTCTAAGTATATTTTTTCTAAGTATATATATATATATATATATATATATATATATATATATATATATAGTGGAGTATAGTGAATGGGAATGGATGGTTCATGATAGGCAATGGATGAAGGGATTTGGTTAGTGCACTCTGTTTAGAATGTGAGAATGGCCAATGCTCACTGCTCTTAGGCAAGGACTAGTGGTAAGGTTCGGGGGGAGTAAGGTATATGTGTGTGTGTATGTTAATTATCTGTGTGTATGAAGAAAGTGCTTAAATTAGTGTGGGTGTATAGTTGTGTATAGGAAATAGTGTCTATCTCTGTTTTCTAAAGGAAGCAGCTATGAAGAGTGAGATGAGTGTGTACAAGAGCCAGTAGGCAGGCAGGGGTCATCCTAAATCAGTGTGTACTAGTAAGATATGTATAAGATTTGTAGTTGATAGGGGATTTTGGATAGTTTTAGCTTGGTTAATGTTCTGGTTGTGAGGTTTGGCATGGTTTAACTATAGTTGACCTAGATATTGAGTAATGAAATCAAGTTGACTAGTGGACCCATTTGACTAGTTTACCAAGGTTTAACTATAGTTGACCTAGATATCTAGCTAAGCCTCAAGATATTAGGCACTAGAGTAGGCTTATGCATAATGTTTTAAAGTACATGATAGCTACACATATCTAGCCAAGTATAGGTAATGTCACGCCCCAGAACCAGAATACTGGAGAGCGGGGGCAGACATAGCCAGCTACGTATATTGAAGTGCAACCCACCTCGCTATACGGTCACGGCTGTCTAGGATACATGAGGGTTTACTACAAGCCAACAATCTTCTAAGGTCATGAACAAGCCTATTGTCTCAATCACAAGCAAGTAAGTAAGAGTTACAAGATGTATGATCATTAAATATACAATAGTAAGGCGTCCCAAACATTACATATTCAGCTGATCATGAAGCTAGTCGTTACAAAATGTTAGGACTAGCAAGAGTTTAGTCATACATGAACAACCCTAGGATTTGTCAATCATGTTACAGCCCGTAGGCAGACAGTAAGTAAAAGTACAATCGAGCTAAACAGGTGCTCGTCGGCTAAACGTCTCAAAAGAATATTTTTACAATGGAGTGGGAGAGCCAAAAATAACCCACTCGTTGCCAGGATTCCTTCTAGTGTTCACCATCTGGCAGGAATGTCGGTAGATCCTCGGTAGCTGCTCCGAAATCTGGCCACACAAAACCAGCTGGGTCAGACCCCAGAAAGAGCAAGTGCCACAAAGGAAGCTTCACTTAAGAACTAAAACCAGCAATTAGCAAAAGATATAAATAAAAGTAAGAACTGGAATAAAAGTAGGAACTGGGAATAAGAAAATACATCAGGATGATATACGACGAGATAACCGTGGAACTATTCAGATAACCAGGTTACAACCCATAAACCAAACAAAGACCGGGGTTGTAACCCTTCGTCTGAACAGAACTTGGAATTCTCACCATTTATCGGTAACATAAATACAAGCATTCTGGTCATTCAATAATCTGGAACAGGATCAGGGCAAGACTAGACTGGTTAGACTCCATCCAATCACTTCACGGCCAAGCAAGAATTACGACTTGATACTTTAACTAACTAGGGTTGTCACAAGCCTAATTACTAACAAGATGCAGTAAGATTATTCCACAGCCACAAGCCCTGCAGACCATCCAGGTTCCCCGGGTTAAAAGATTAGAGTTGAATTCAGGTGGGTACATCGTCCAGGAAACGAATGTACCCTTAGGTAGCTTGAAGGGTGCAACACATGACAGTGTGCTGGAAATGTGCCCTACTCGACGGCAGGCTACAGATCCCAAGGCGTGCCCAGGTAACGGGATTGCCTGTAGCTGGGAAATCTCTTCATGACTAATGTATTAATCTAGTTATTAGTCCTTAGTTTATTTCAATAGGTACTCCTGACCGTGGTACTCAGGAGTCCCATCCTAGACATGATGCAAGACAGGACTGGTTTATTTATACAAGCACAATCGCCACGGTGTCCATATAAGGTCATGTCATGTCAAGTAGCCGTCGCAACAGCTTATCAAGATATAACATGTCAGGTTATCAGGTCAAGTGTACTAGTCAGGAGTGCGCCACGATGGGCCACTATCAGGTCAGGTCAGGTTACTCATGTCAAGAGTGCACCACTATGGGTCACTATCGTGTCATGCTTAATCATCAATTCCAAACATATCAAGTAAATTCGTGATTATCTAGTTCATGACAAAAGGCGTAAGGATATAACATGGACGTAAAATATCTAATAAAATATCAATATACAGGGCTATAGAAGAGCCAAGCTCAGGGAAAATAAAACCAAATCTGACACGCTGACATGAGACCAAGTCAGCCAAAGGCCATATGCTCAGGTCAAACTATGCTCAGGCCAGCGTACGCTCGAGTCATGCGTACGCTTGAGGCCAGCGTACGCCTTGCTTGCTTAAGCTAGCGTACCAAGGCACGCGTATGCTCAGGCTAGCGTACACATCAGGTCTGCGTACGCTTGAGCTAGCGCACCAAAGGGTCCATACACTTCCAATGGGAAGCGTACGCAAGGGTCAGCGTACACAAGGGCACGCTCAAGCTACAGGTCAGCGTACGCTCAAGCTAGCGTACGCAAAGACACGCTGCCAACAGGCAGCGTATCAAGGCTAGCGTACGTGTGCTAAAGAGCAGCGTACCAAGGCTAGCGTACGCTCGCTAAAGAGCAGCGTACCTGTAGAAGCATGGAAAATACTAAAGAAATTGACTCATGCGGCCAAGAAAGACCCATGCGGCTCAGAAAACGCATGCGGGTCAGGGAGTCATGCGGCATAAGGAGCTATGCGGCCGGAGGCATTCCATGCGGCTCAGAAGACACGTGGCGTGACAGTGCTCCCCTCCGATCCATGCTGCATTAATTGCTTTGACGGCTGACCCCTCTAAAAAGTTGACAGACCTGACACCAAAGCAGGTAATTATGACTCTGTCATGAGGATGAATGTCTAGGGAAGAAAAAGAAATCGCTGACATGATCCCACGATAACAACAAAATGCCACGTGGCCCTGCCACGTGGGTGTGCTTATGCGGCTCGAAGTGAAGACTTCCCATGCGGTTCAGAGTAAAGCTGTCCCATGCGGCTCGAGTGGAATCATCCCTATGCGGCTCAAGAAGATCATGCCCATGCGGCTCAAGCAGACACACCATTATGCGGTTCATGCGGCTCATCATATGGTTCAGAAGTCTGAAGGAGGGGGCCACTGCCCAGACAGTCCTGACACGTGTCCCAAGTCTTATGCGGCCCAAAATTTATGCGGCCCAAATCTCATGCGGCCCAATCTGCATGCGGTTCCAGTCTCACCATTGGCTCTCAGGACACGTGTCCTCAGCCGATCAATCTTCCAGATTTATGGCAATCCAAGATCGGGTCGAATCCCAATGATCTGGGGCACGTGGCAGGAGAATAAATTTGATTTATTCGCAGATATGAGAGAATCATTACAAGGAAGATTTATGCCAATCAGTATTAATTGCTAATGGGGATTTGGTGTAATCTACCCTTAATGGTTCTGATTCGTCACAATCAGAAACGAACGGCCTGGATTGATCAATTCCCAGGCCGCCGCCATCTCCAGAGCTAATTATTGGCAACCCTAGCGATCACATCCCACTATTATAAATAGTAAGGTGCCATTCCCTTGTAAATATATAGAGAGAGATACAAAAAAAAAGAATCAGAGAAGAATACGTATACACAGAGAGACTTCCCCCATAGTCAGAGAGAGAATATCCACAGAGAGAGAGAAGCCAAGAGAGCAATCAGAGAGAGAGAGCAAGAAGGCATTTCTTCGTCAACGACCAAGCAGATCTTCTCCGAGTCAAGGCTGCGTACCGATCGTCCAAGGAGTAAGGCAGAGCGGCCGTCGCTTTCCCGAGCCTCTATCATCACCCCCCAGAATCTAAAATAAACAATCGTGCTTAGACTACTGTACCTAGTTTTTCGTCCCTAGGCTTTCTTTGTACGAGCGAGTTTGTATTGTGAGTCTAAGTTCAGTCCTCCGATAATTGTTCTGTACTTTTACAATCAATAGCAAACACGATGGCGACTCTGCTGGGGACTAACTTCTCCACGGCTGAGGAGTTGGTGACGCAATCGGACCCAGCCAAACTTGGCTCTACACAATAGAAGATGGTCGTACGCTTCGACCAACAGGCGTTCGAAGAGATGCTCTCTGAAGGTAGCACTGGCCCGGTCCAGAAGTGCACCCGCACCATAAAGCCAAAATTATTTGCTCCTCCGCAAGCACTTGATGAGGTGCTCTCTATTGCTCAAGATGGCGAGAAAGACTCTCCGCGGCCCCACTTCAGACCGTAGACAACTCTGCTGTCCCCAAGTCTGGCAGAAGAAAACATTATGATACTGGACTTGCAGGGGCAAAGAGGAACTCTACGCGATCCGAGCCGCAGAACAGTATTAACCGCAGGGAGAAAACCCATACGTCTACAACCGCCGACCGCATAAAGAAAACTCATGCGGCCACATCTGTCAGCCACATAACTTATGCGGCTACAGTTGCCAACCGCACGGATGAGACTCATGCGGCTATTAAAGTCAATCGCTTACAGAAAACCCATGCGGCCACAGATGCCAACCGCATGCGGTCAGCCTGCACGGTCGTGACTCCTAACCGCATAAAGACTTATCCTACAACAAAAGATAGCCGCATGCAGACAGCCTGCACGGTACCCAATGCTAGCCGCATAGCATCCGTCCCACACTTCTCTCGATCAGTCTTCGACCGGCTCTCATGCGGTCCTGGCTCTGATCATTCTCTGGATGATAATCCAGACTCTGTGGTATTCGACTTAGACTCCTCCTATTACGCACCCACAAGTGCTAAAAGGAGGAAGTCTAGGGCAGCGCGGGCTCATCAAGTCCAGACGACTGCCCCAACCTCTGACTATCGGGGCATCCTACTAATTATTACGCGGGCCTCTGATGGAAAGTTGTATAAAACCACTCAAGTCCAGCCCCCGGCGGCAAACAGACAAAGTGGTTCCTCTGACCTACGTGAGGTTATCCTCCACAAACGTAAGGAAAGAGAAGGAGCTTCAGGGTGTAAAGAGCCCTCACACGGACATCAATGCACCCAGATCATCGTCAACTACTGTTGCAGCAACGCGGCGGTGACGGAAGACCGACCATCCGTCTTCCAAAGACTACATCACCCGAGCTCAGAAGACGAGGCACGTCCTGTTGCCTCCTGCAAGTCCACGCAGAAAGTTCTCGCCAAGGGAAGAGGGAAGAAAACGAGCATCTCCAGCCCAAAGGTGTCAACTACTGCAACTAAGAAACCGTCGTCTAAAGGGTTATCCTCCACTGGAGTATTTCAACACACCCATTCGAAGACAAAAACTGCTGCAGTAGAAAGTTCATCGTCTGCAACATTGGGGGTCGTCGGAACTGGGGGTAGCACTCCTCCAAACATCCACGACAATCCAACATTCCAGGAATACGGACTGGAGGAAGCAAATCCTCTGATGGATACAACAGATACCGACGTCCCCAAGGACATCCTAGACGAAGCAAGCTCCGAAGCCGGGGGTAGTATTCCTTCCGAGTCTGAACCTGAAGAGAACATCCCCATATATCCTGATGATTTTTCGATGCACGGGTACGACTCGGAGGGTACATCCTCCACCACTCCTTCCGTCACTCCTCATGTGAAGACGGTGTTCATGACAGACAGCAATCAAGGCGGTTCCGGTGATCGCCAGCGCATCGACACTTTGGAGGCCATATTACATGCCTTGGTCAAATCTGTAGACGAGATCAAAGCGGCGCTTCCTAATCTGCAGGGGGTGACACCTGGCCAGACAAGCACGGGTCCCCCAATCAACGTAGATTCAAATTCGGCGGTACCGAACCCGGACAATAATCCTTCCGAAGTAACAGCTCCGACTGCGATAGATGAGACCCGAGAAGTAAGGAGAGAAGTTCAAGAGCTCCGAGCCATGTTCCACGCCAGAGAAAACTCTCAAGACTTCAGAATACGGCAACCATATCCTGCTGAATGGAGGGATGTTCCATTCCCACCAAGATATAAGCCGTTCAATATCAATCCCTATGATGGCAAGACCTCAGCAAGTCGGTACATCACTTACTTTGAGGTCACTACCGACCATCTGCCCCATGATGACGCTATCCTGACACGGTTATTCATTGGAGCATTGGAAGGAGTCGCCTTCGATTGGTACCATAACCTGCCGGATAATTGCATCCATTCCTTCGCTGGCTTCAAACGCCTGTTCTTGGAGAGGTTCTATGAGGTAGGGCAGGACGTCACGATGTCTACCCTCATGGACGTCATTTAAGGAGAGAAAGAGCTGGCGAGGAATTACATTGAGCGGTTTCGTCAAACCGCAATGAAGTTACCATCTGGCAACCCGGACTCCTCCTTGATCAAAATTTGCCAAAAGAGACTACTCCCAACAATCAGTCTCTGGATGGGCGAGAGTCAATTCAAGGACTGGAAGGCTTTTATCATTAGTGCTATAAGTGCCGAAGAACGATTAAAGAAGGCTCGCCAACTGGGATTACATATCTCAGAGGGAGAGAACAAGAGCAAGCGTCCCAGCACCACCAACGACAATGGGGGTAGCCCCTCCAACAACCGGGAGAACAGAGACAAGCAGGCTATGGTGGCCGATACAGCCCAGAAGCCTGAGTCGCAACCTGCGGATAAACAATGGCCTCAAATCACTTACTCTTTTAAAGACGGTCACGTCAAACCTATCTTGGACATGCTCATACAAGGAGATAGGATTCAGCTTCCTCCACCAAGACGGGAGCCTCGGCCGGCTGATCTGGAGAACCCAAAGTTCTGTTATTAGCACCGCTACGTCCACCATGCTACGCACGACTGCTACCAACTGAAACGATATATCCAGAACCTCATCGATTCGAACGCTCTGGCCATCAATTTCGAGGAGGTAACCGTGGCAGCCAACATGGTGTCCGTACAATTCGGCAGCTTCCCTCTAACAGAGACCCAGGACGGGGTTATACCCATCCCTCTGGCAACGATGGAGATTGCTAATCTCCCGCCTGCTCAAGCTGCTGGTCTAGTATCCCTCACCACATCACGAGGGAAATCATGTGGATCCATCCGGACCTAGTCCACGAGGTAACTCAGTCCACTCCATCTTCTAAAAAGAAAAGTGGAAAAGTCAGATCCTGCCGCACCACCTCAGCAGATGAAGAGGAAGTCACGGCCGTTGTTACTCGATCCGGAGCATAATCTCAACCTGTGGCTGAAAACTCGACTGATGATCATCCGCCCATTACCACGGATGCTCCGGGATCGGCTCAGCCTTCGACGACCGACGAGCCTAGGCCGAAGGAAACTCGCTTCGACAAATCCCTCCGAAAGGAAACATCTCAGGGGCTGGAGAGGCCCTACAACTTCGACATCTTGGCACAATTGGCCAATACACCGGCCAAATTATCCTTATATGAACTCCTGAGGCTCTCGAAGGATGTCCGTACAGCTTTGAGCGATGCACTCCAAAATGCCGACGCATACCTGGCTCAGGTCAACCTCATGGGAGAAAATCAGCCCGCAGACCTCCAAGACAGTGCCTGTACGAGAGCAATGCCCAACATCGTCTTCACTCCACAAGACATGCTCATCAAGACAAATCTACACGATCGCCAATTATACTACACAGGCTACATCGACGATGTAAAGGTGGACCGGATGCACATTGACCCTGGGTCTTCCATAAGCATCATTCCAAAAGGACTACTGCATCATCTTCGCATCCCGATGCATCGCCTGACCCCTACAAACACTGCCATCAGCGGGTTCAATTCAGGCAGGAGCTACCCAATCGGGAAGATCCGTCTGAAATGTCAGATTGGCGATCTCCAATCAGAAGTCACTTGCTACGTCATAGATGCCGACACTTCTTACAACATCCTTTTGGGGCGCCCTTGGATGCACGATTACATGATCATGCCTTCCACGCTACACCAATGCTTCAAATATGTCGACAAACACGGCTTCGTGAGGACAAAATTTGCTGACATCGATCCCTTCAAAGGGGTCGAATCTTATTACTCGGACTCCTGCCTATACGAAAAGTCGAAGAGGCACCTTGAAGGAGGAAATAAACAAACTGATGTTGAAGCACCCACGGGATCAGAAGAACCTCTGACAATCCACCTCCAGGCTCGCAAACCGGGCAATTTCGCACCCCTTACGGCCACGCTGCGTAAGGACGCGATCAGCCTCTCGGCACAGGAAGAGCAGTTGAGAATCCGGCTGCCAAGGTCCGGCCAGGTACCGAGACCCACGACAGGGCCACTTACCATCAGATTGCCGAAATTCGGTCAATCCCAAACAGAGAAGCTCAATCCCTCCGATAGACCTCTGACGATACGCCTGCCTAAAAAAGGTCGTCATCCCGATGCGAGGTCTGACACTTCAAGCGAACTAGCCACCCCTCGCTCCACATCATGTGCCAGACTGGGGGTTGCTAGTCTACCGACAACCCCACGCTCCGCTCCGTCAGTTGAGCCTCTGAAGATCAAGCTGACTAGGACGCCCTCTCAATCTTCATTCACACAGGGGGTAGCCGAAGAGGAACCAGAGCTAGCCAAGTATGTGACTGCCCACACTGACGCTCCCTCCGCAGATAATGTAATCCCTCTAGAAAAGATACCTTGCTTCATCAATAAAGGGTTATCTTTGAACTACACCGAGCTCAATAAGCTATGTACAATGTATGCTATGGAACACGGTATAGGCACTCACCTACATACACGGGTGACGAATGTGTACACCGCTATCCAACTTACTCCAGCAGAAGACGCTTACCGAATAATCGAGGGAGGGGACCACCCAATCATCTTCGGCCGGACGAACAACCCGCATCCCTTCGCCATGGAAAAAGTCGACTTCGGGTCAGATGCTGGAAGACTGCCTCTGTATCTCTATAGCCCTCAATCCAAATATCTCATACAGAAACAGGGGTATGATCTAGAGACAACGCCAGGACTGAACTACGGCACTGGACGACGATTACCTTTAAAGACGCCAGCCCCGGCGGGCAAACCACGGAACTACTATAACAAAACCCGATGCGATTTAGGGTATGTAACGCCTACTACGACCCCTGAAAGCTCAGATGAAGAATGCGACTGGCAGTCACATTCAACCGGATCACCGACTTCCGACTCAGATACCAGCATCGAAGATGTGTTCAGACAAGTCATGTCAGTCAACATGGCATTCGCCGACGCTTACGAGGAAGACGAAGACATCCCCAAAAAACTTGAGCTAGAGCCATGGGCCCAGCAATTAGACGCACAATAGGAAAAGCGGTTCGAACTGAGAGAACCTCCTACTGAAGATGAGGTCATACAAGTGGATCTCGGCAGCGAATCTTCTCCAAAACCGATCTTTATCAGTAAAAACCTAACTGACGAAGAACGAGAGTCGCTGTTAGAACTTGTCAGAGAATACATTGATGTGTTCGCCTGGAGCTATGAAGACATGCCGGGGTTAAATCCTGACATCGCTCTCCACAAACTCAATATACGGCCAGATGCAAAGCCAGTCAAGCAGCAACAACGACGCTTCTGCCCAGGCGTCATGGACGCGATCGAAGCCGAAGTCAACAAGCTAATAGCCAGCGGCTTCATTCGTGAAGAGCAACATCCTGATTGGGTCGCCAATATAGTATCCGTCCTCAAGAAGAATGGGAAGATTCGAATCTGCATCGACTTCCGCAACCTGAACGAGGCATGCCCCAAAGATGAATTTCCCCTTCCTATCACAGACATCATGATCGACAATACATGCGGCTTTGAACGTATGTCATTCATGGATGGATTCTCGGGGTACAATCAAATCAAGATGTTTCCCGACGACAAAAAGCCCACCTCATTCCGAACCACGATTTGCACATACTGCTACATAGTCATGCCATTCGGTCTAAAGAATGCTGGTGCTATATATCAGCGAGCCATGAGTATCATTTTCAGAGAATATTTGTGCAAGACAGTGGAATGCTATGTCGACGACATCGCCGTCAAGAGTCGCCGTAAGGAGGATCATCTGCAAGACCTGAGAACGGTGTTCAACTTAATGCGAGCCCACAATCTGAAGATGAACCCTACAAAATCGTTCTTGGGCGTATCCAGCGGGAAGTTCTTGGGCTTCATCATCACTGTACGGGGTATCCATGTAGACCCCGAAAAAACGAGGGCAATCATGGAGATGGGTCCCCCGAGAAATCTTCGTGAACTTAGAGGCCTCCAAGGAAGGCTAGCTTATATCAGGAGGTTCATTTCCAATCTCTCCGGGCGATGCCGACCGTTCACCCACCTCATGAAGAAGGGAGTCTCATTCGTATGGGACGAGGAATGCCAGCGCGCTTTCGATGACATCAAAGAATATTTATCAAATCCTCCAGTCCTGGTGGCCCCGGTCCCTGGAAAACCATTCCTGCTCTATGTACGAGCAATGGAACACTCCCTCGATGCCCTGCTGGCACAAAACAACGACGCAGGCCACGAGCAGGCCATTTACTATCTCAGCCGAATGATGTTCGGGCCCGAACACCGATACACCGCTGTGGAGAAAGAATGCCTCGCCCTGGTATTCGCCATTCAAAAGACGCGGCACTATGTTACGGGACAAACCATACAGGTGATCTCACGAATCAACCCTCTCAGGGTCCTCATGACCAAACCAGGGGCACTCAGCTCCCGCCTCGCTACATGGGCGATATTGCTGTCCCCCTACCATATGATCTTCGTCCCGCAGAAGGCTGTCAAAGGTCAAGCCCTGGCAGACGTTTTGGCGGCCCATCCAGGATCGGAATCATCCAGAATATACAAAAAAATCCCAGATGAGGTCGCCAATTCAAATACAACAACCCACGATAACATATGGCGGATGTTCTTCGATGGCGCTTCAAGAACCGGACCCAAGGGAAACATCGTCATCGGAGTCGGAGTAGTATTGGTCTCTCCTACCGGGCTAGTGATCAATCGTGCCTACTCTCTCACGGAACCCTGCTCTAACAATGTGGCCGAGTACAACGCTTTGGTCATTGGCCTCCAACTCGTAAGAAAACTGGAGGTAGAATACCTTGAAGCATACGGCGATTCGCAATTAATCGTCAACCAGATCCGGGGGACGTACGAAGTCCGCCATGAAGACATGATCCCCTACCACCAAATAGCGATCAACATTATCTCATCATTCGAGGGATTCTTCATCGAACACGTCCCCAGACTCCAAAATATCGAAGCTGATGCCCTAGCAGGCCTGGCTGCTTCCCTAGCAGTGCCAAACCACTCTCATCATTCGGTCGATGTAATCGGACATGAGCTGGTCTGCCCCAAGAACAACGTTCAAGCCATGGCGAGTTATTCTACTCAGATGATGGACGAAGCGCCAGACTGGAGACAACCATTCATAGACTTCGTGGTCTACGACATCCTGCCCGAGAACCCGAAGGAGGCTACTTCTATCAGACGACGTTCTCTCAGATTCTTCTACGATACAGAGACGAAAATGCTGTATCGTCGCTCCTACGACGGATTACTACTTCGATGCTTGTCGAACACAGAAGCTAAAGAAGACGTACGAGAGGCTCATGACGGTGTCTGCGGGACCCATCAGCCTGGCCCTAAGCTGCAAGATCGCCTTCGCCGGATGGGCTACTACTGGCCCACGATGGTGGCTGATGCAATAGATTATGCTCGAAAATGCAAGGCCTGCCAAGTCCATATATACTTCATTCACCAACCATCCGAATTTCTACATCCGACAGTGGCGTCCTGGCCATTCGAAGCATGTGGAATGGATATCATTGGTCCAATCACCCCACCTTCCTCCCGAGGACATCGCTTCATACTTGCGATCACTGATTACTTCTCAAAGTGGGCAGAAGCTGTCCCACTCGCCGAAGTCAAGACTTCCAACGTAATCAGCTTCCTGAAGCACCACGTCATCTACCGCTTTAGACTGCCCCGAAGGATCATCCATGATAATGGTCCGCAGTTTATAAGCCACGCATTCTACCGATTCTGCGACAAATACCGCATTCAGAATGTCGCTTCGACACCATATACCCCGGCAGCAAACGGGTTAGCAGAGGCATTCAATAAAACAATCATCATACTCCTCAAGAAATTTGTCTCCTCCAACAAACACGACTGGAACGAGAAGCTCGGCGAGTGCTTATGGGCTTATCGTACCACGGTTCGAACAGCCACTGGGAATACACCATTCTCTCTGGTGTACGGGAGTGAGGCAGTTCTCCCATTAGAGACTCAGATTCCTTCACTCCGAGTTGCCCTCACTTATCAATTGACAACGGATGATAACTACCGACGTCGACTACAAGAGTTAGAGGCCTTAGATGAAAAATGCCTCCTAGCTCAGCAAAGGATCGAATTATACCAAGCACGCATCTCAGGAGCCTTCAACAAAAAGGTCAAAGTCAGAACATTCCAAGTGGGCGATCTTGTTTTGGCAGTCAGGAGGCCAATGGTCATGACTCACAAGACCACCGGCAAGTTCCAGCCAAAATGGGAAGGCCCATTTATCATCGAGGTTGTGTTCTCCAATGGTGCTTACCGCCTCGCCAAGCAGAACGGAGACTTGCTTATGTTGCCCGTCAACGGCAAGTTCCTGAAGAAATACTATGTTTAAACAACATTTTCCAGAGTTTCGAGTTATGTGCCCGCGGGTACCACTGAACTCAACCCCCTAATTTTCCAACTTATTGAGTCATGTACCCGTGTGTACCGTTGAACTCATGCCCTTCTTCCATAAACATATCCCAAATTCCTAAGTCATGTACCTGTTGGTACCTCTGAACTTACACTTTGATTCCAACATTCACAGATTTTCGAGTCATGTACCCGCGTGTACCACTGAACTCATGCCCTTCTTCCATAAAGATATCCCAAATTCCCAAGTCATGTACCTGCTGGTACCTCTGAACTTACACTTTGATTCCAACATTCATGGATTGTCGAGTTATGTGCCCATCGGTACCCCTGAACTTACATCCCGGTCACTCTTTTGAAAGAAAGTCATGTATAATCATACCGCTGAACTTTCTTCCTACAAGAGATTCTCCCTCATGATCTAATACCTGTACTCCCAGTGCACAACAAAGGTAACGGATCCACAAATTTCCAAGACGACCATGTCCTCATCACCTCTGAGTCGTCCCATTTCCGCCAAAAACAAATCACCCCTATATAGAATTTCCATGTCCTCATTACCTCTGAGTTATTCTATGTACCCCTCTTCATTGAGCCCACTCCTGTCATGTCCTCATTACCTCTGAATGGGAAGGCTCCGTCGAAGAAACCTTCATACTTGCCATGTCCTCATTACCTCTGAGTAAGTATGATGATCCCCTTTCGACCTATTACCTGTACCCACAACCGGAGTACGCCAAGGATAATGGGTCCACAAATGTCCTCTGTTGACCACAAATGTCCTCTGTTGACCACAAATGTCCTCTGTTGACCACAAATGTCCTATGTTGACCACCAATACCCTCCGTCGAGTTCGCTCCTGCTATGTACTCATTACCTCTGAGTAGGAAGACTCTACGTTCAAAGAACTTTCCTACTTACCATGTCCTCGTTACCTCTGAGCAAGTATGTCAGTTCTCTTTTATCCTATTACCCGTATCCTAAACCAGGGTATGCCAAGGGTAATAGGCCCACAAATATCCTCAGCTAAATTTCTTAAACACAAACCTATCACCTCATCATGCCCCAGGAGCCCAGCTGCTCTACGGCAATTCTTTTCTCAATACCAAGAGCACCCATGACCACTTTGCTATGGCTGCTTCAGGCATCCTGACCGAAACTTGTTATCTCTACCTAAAACCAAGGTATGCCATGGGTAACAGGTCCACAAATATATCCCCTATGCGGGGGAGAACATCACCACAATATCACAGGCACAGCAAGCAATACAAATGAAGGGTAGAATTGAAAGTACTCTTTATTTGAAGGAAGAAAAAAAAAGAGCATTACATATTTCGGGACCACGTCATTTCAGTGTTACTCAATTCTAGGAGGCGGTCTCTCACTGAGGTGGTCTCCCACTCAATCCGTTGCCGAGCGCGACGCTCAGCCTCCTGGAGTAACCGCTCCTCATTGTCCAAATCTAGGAGCGCCTGACAGTCATCTTCTAATTTCTTTAACACAGCCTCCAGGTCAGTCGAAGCTTGAGTAACCCTGTCAGCTTCCTGAACAATTAGCCCCCTGTCATTACGAGCAGTCTCGAGTTCAGACTCCAGGAAAGTCAACTTCTTCTAAAGCGTAAGGATCTGCTCCCGCGTCTCGGTAATCTCACGAGAGACAGACTCCTCCCGAGCCACAACGTTTTCGGTCGCATAACTCAATTGATCATACCGATCAGCTAAGTCGCTGAGATCCTTCAGTGCGGCCGGTCTGGTATTATCTCGAGCCGCTCTGGTCCTCTCTATAACAGCAATAAAGGAATTCTGCTCCTCGTTTATAACAGCAGGCAGAACAGCCTGCCGCAATACTCGAAGCTCGGACACCAGCTGATCAGCCTCCAGCAATTTCGCCTCCAGAAGCGAAGCCATTCCTGAATCATCAGGAAGATCCCTAAGGATGTTTATTTGACCATGGGCGCATCTTCAGGCCAAGGTAAAAGAGGTCCCTCTTTCTAAAGCGGCCTCGATTCCCCTCTTCAAATGACGATGGAAACTGGCAACCACGTCCTGCAACGCGTCGTTCAAAACTTCAGCAGAGGAGGGCGTCAGGGGAAGCCGGAGCGGCAACGTCGGAGGAGTAACGCTAGAGCTCGCCACCAAGGGAGCGGAGTCCGAGCAGAACGAGGCATGAATAGCGGCCAACTCGTCTTCCGCCGCCCGGAGAGCTTGGAGGCTCGGCAGGGAAGAAAGGTCGATTCTCGAAGCTATTGGAGCAGAGGATGATGCAAGGACCATTGTTCCCTGCCCCGACTACCCCGAGAACTGGCCCGTTAAACTCGGGCCCCCAGAAGGCCTATCAAGACGAGTTAGGCAGTGAGAAAGTACACCCCTTTCCATCGATGCCCCTTCGGTTGGGGTTGTCTCAACGACGTCCATCCTCGGCACTGAAGGGGCAGGACCTGAATGTCCAGAATAACAGTCAATCGACGTAACCCGAAGGACATGATGATAGAGCAGATAGGCTTCCTCACGGGTTAAGATTCGGCTAATCTTACCAGGGGAGGGGCATGAAGGTCGCGGCTCATCCACAACTGGCATGGTCCCCCCACCCGGGATCCCCGAGTTAAACTCAGTCACGTCCCCTGACCCCGTCACCTTGAAGGGGGATACAGATTGATCTACGTCCTCTTGAATAGGAACAGGCTCATGGGAGGCCCCGTCATCCTGGGTCATTGCCTCGCCCTCCTGAAACTCTTCTTCTTCCCCCGACACCTAAAAGAGGGAACGAAGACAATCAGGATTGAAACTCAAAAGAAGAAGGAAGAAGGGATCGAGAGCAGTTTTGTTACCTCTGACGCAGGATTGACTTCTTCTCCACTCTCTTTTGTGGCTGGCGGACGGTGCCTAGTCGCAACCAGCTTCCGGGATCGAGAAATACTGCCAACAGGAGGAACCTGCCTGCTACATTTCGGGATAGGACCAGGCACAACAAGGGACTGATCCCTCAGCATCTCATCTGACAAAACATGCAACTGACCCACCTCTGCGCCTACCACTGGAAGGATAGAGTCATCTTTATTATGCTCGTTGCCTTCATCACCTTCAGCTGCGGAATCCAAATCTGGCACTTCGGCTCTAGTCTTTCTTTTCTTGGCCCCTTGAGAGCCTTCCTCCAGACCGGTGCCAGCAATAAAACTGGTACCTGGGTTAAAATCGACCGGAGGCTTGTTCGCCATGATATGATACAGAGCCGCCATATACAAGATCTCCACTGACTCCTTAATAGCAGGGACCGAGAAAATGGTGCGAGTATGGAACGAATTATAATATTGCCAAGCTCTGATACCATCAAGAAGACTTCCCTCATAACCCAGACAAGAGCTGGGGCTGTCTAAACAAAGTTGGCTGTACCCAAACTGCCGGGCAAACCTGCTAGGCAGATACGGCTCCAGAAAAACAACATTGCGGTTACGGTACACCAGATGTGAGGGACGGATGTTACGCAACCATAAGAGCATCTGGCCATCCAGAAGTTGAGGAGGCGCAATACCGTCTATATGCACAGTCTTTATGTCTCTGGCAGAAAAGCGAGGGACGGATACGAAAATATGATACTTATCTGCCCTTGCCAAGACCATCCGGCAAACCCGCATGGCCTCACATTCCCAAGGCTCATCACGGTAACGGAAGATAAGGGCGTCATCATCTGTCGCACCGTCCTCAGAGCCCGACCTCATCAAAGATGGATAATGTATCAGCAGCCACCCCATCAAATAATGATAAGGTAACTCAGTTCGTTCAAAATCCTTGGTCACATCGCAGGCAATGACTTTGGACGTGAAGGTACGAAGGCCACGGTGTATGCTACACACCATAGCCGGAAGGAGAGCTAGCCTGATTCGCAAGACTAATTTCACGGCCGGAAGGATGAAGTCACAACTAATTCTCTCAATAGAACCGGTTCCTCCCGAGACTACACAATTTCGTAGCCAGATCATCAAAAATCCCGCCAGAAGCGCTTTCTCAGACAGCTCTTGAGTACCCTGGTAAAAGTAATCAAAAGTGTCGGTTTGGCTCCCGAATCTGCCACTAGTAGATGACACCAATTCTTGGACCGCCTTCCGAGACCTAGGGCGACGAGAGGTAACCAGACCTGAGGTATCTGCTGAGAAGAGATAATGCACCCAATCCTTGGTGAAGGGAGCATTCCCTTCCAGGTTATCCTTGCGGGTTATCTGATGGCATGTGTTATAATGACACAATATCTCCTGATAAAGGGCCGCAAAGCCAGGATACCGTCGTTCCAAATCTTCGAGTTCCTCATTAGTGGGAGTATATGCTTTAAACGCTTCGTCCCTCCAAGGAAGCTTGGAGACCGCATGCATTTCATGGAGCACAAGTCCTATCTCCCCTACAGGTGTGTAAAAGGTTCCTGTACGACAATTATATATTTCCAGCAGGGACATGAATAGCTTTTTGTTTATGAACAAGCCATGACTGGTACCTCGGATAGCATGGTACAGGCCAATCTCGTACAAAAAGGCCTCATACTTCTGCAGGATCCAGGTAGATAAATTGATCCACGAGGGAATAGGGTGTATCCAACCAGGAAACGTCAACCGACCAACGGGATAGGAGCCTTTCCGGGCAAGTCGATTTATAAAAGTATCGGCGGTAGAAAACGTGAAGTTAGGACCTGCCACATTCAGGAAAGAACCTGGGACCAACCCTGTCACAGAATAACTGGTATGCACCTTGCCAGCAACCATGGACTTCAGATGGTTATTATAACGGATGTTCCCCACGAACATCCCACTCCTGGTAGGGGTTAGAGTCCCCTCCATCTTCCGGTCCAAAGGGAGCATATTGAACCAAGATAATGGAAAGTGTCACTCCATCTGAGGGATGCGGATCGCCATCCCGTTAGAAACAAAATTCCAATCCTCCGACACCTCCAGAACATGATCATTCTCTACGGTCAAGGCGTCCCCAAAAAAGAACGCAGGCTTCAAAAACTCTCCTTCGATTTTCCCAAAATTCATCATGGCATTAAGGAAATGGAAAGGCTGATTCTTGATGGCATTCAATCTGGCCATAGGCTCATCGCTCGAAAACTGATCCGCCACGTGCTGAACAATATGGTCGTACCTATAGCCGAGAGCAGCTTGAGCGCTACCCACCAAGAGTTCTCCGGTGGCGTTAACCGGCAAATTCACTTAAGAACAGACAAAGAAAAAATAAGTTAAACAGAGAATTAAAAAAGAGCTGATTAGGTGTTTTCAAACCACATGCGGCTCAAGAGAATATCCATGCCCCCCATGAAGTTCTCAGAAGTCTTATGCGGCTCCAGAAAGCCCCATGCGGCTCCAGTTCAGAAGACTGCTTATGCGGCTCCGTACAATAAAAGTCTATGCGCCACCTATGCGGTTTCACTAATAAGGCGCACATACAGACACAATGATTTTTCTTATGCGGTTCGCAGCTCAGCCGTAGGGCGAACATACGATTTACAAAGGCTCGTGCATAACGTATACGACGTAGCCATGGCGGTTGGGGTTCCTTAATTCATACATTGTCCTTACCAGCAATAGGGGGATGGACGTCAGGATGAACAGCAGGCACGACGACGGGCGGGGCAGCAACCGTACCCAAGGTGGAAGTGGAGGCCGCCTTCTTGCCCTTCACTGCCATGATCTTCTTGGGAGCCATCAATTATCGAAGAAAAGAAAGGCAATCGAGATAAGAGAAGAAAGAAAATAAAAAAGTTTTCTCTCTCTTCAAACCCCTCCTATTTATAGGAGGAAGGGAGAAGGCGGACACGTGGGCCAATGACCGACTCTTGAAGAGCGAAATCGACTCCTTGGGTTTCGTCTCCAAGATTCACCCAAGGTATCAAATCCAAAAAGATTTAATGAACTGACCCTTGAGATTCCCCCTACAAAGACGGTGCTGAAGCAACTTAGGAGATAAATAAAGACCCGCACACGTGGACTGGACCATCTATGCGGTTAACACACCTCCTGCGGCTGAAACAGTCATGCGAACAATACATTCATGCGGCTAGAACTCTTATGCGATCAGGATTGCATATGCGGCCAATACAGCCATGCTTCTTGTTCAAAGTATTTCAATTTTACAAATTGAAAACTTTGAAGGGGGTCCTGTAGAAGCATGGAAAATACTAAAGAAATTGACTCATGCGGCCAAGAAAGACCCATGCGGCTCAGAAAACGCATGCGGCTCAGGGAGTGATGCGGCATAAGGAGCTATGCGGCCGGAGGCATTCCTTGCGGCTCAGAAGACACGTGGCGTGACAGTGCTCCCCTCCGATCCATGCTGCATTAATTGCTTTGACGGCTGACCCCTTTGAAAAGTTGACAGACCTGACACCAAAGCAGGTAATTATGACTCTGTCATGATGATGAATCTCTAGGGAAGAGAAAGAAATCTCTGACACGATCCCCCGAGAACAACAAAATGCCACGTGGCCCTGCCACGTGGGTGTGCTTATGCGGATCGAAGTGAAGACTTCCCATACGGTTTAGAGTGAAGCTGTTCCATGCGGCTCGAGTGGAATCATCCCTATACGGCTCAAGAAGATCATGCCCATGCGGCTCAAGCAGACACACCATTATGCGGTTCATGCGGCTCATCATATGGTTCAGAAGTCTGAAGGAGGGGGCCACTGCCCAGACAGTCCTGACACGTGTCCCAAATCTTATGCGGCCCAAAATTCATGCGACCCAAATCTCATGCGGCCCAATCTGCATGCGGTTCCAGTCTCACCATTGGCTCTCAGGACACGTGTCCTCAGCCGATCAATCTCCCAGATTTATGGCAATCCAAGATCGGGTCGAATCCCAATGATCTGGGGCACGTGGCAGGAGAATAAATTTGATTTATTCGCAGATATGAGAGAATCATTACAAGGAAGATTTATGCCAATCAGCATTAATTGCTAATGGGGATTTGGTGTAATCTACCCTTAATGGTTCTGATTCGTCACAATCAGAAACGAACGGCCTGGATTGATCAATCCCCAGGCCGCTGCCATCTCCAAGAGCTAATCATTGGCAACCCTAGCGATCACATCCCACTATTATAAATAGCAAGGTGTCATTCCCTTGTTAATATATAGAGAGAGATACAAAAAAAAAATCAGAGAAGAATACGTATACACAGGGAGACTTCCTCCATAGTCAGAGAGAGAATATCCACAGAGAGAGAGAAGCCAAGAGAGCAATCAGAGAGAGAGCAAGAAGGCATTTCTTCGTCAACGACTAAGCAGATCTTCCCCGAGTCAAGGCTGCGTACCGATCGTCCAAGGAGTAAGGCAGAGCGGCCGTCGCTTTTCCGAGCCTCTATCGTCACCCCCCAGAATCTAAAATAAACAATCGTGCTTAGACTGCTGTACCTAGGTTTTCGTCCCTAGGCTTTCTTTGTACGAGCGAGTTTGTATTGTGAGTCTAAGTTCAGTCCTCCGATAATTGTTCTGTACTTTTACAATCAATGGCAAACAGTACCAAGGCTAGCGTACGCTCGCTAAAGAGCAGCGTACCAAGGCTAGCGTACGCTCGCTAAAGAGCAGCGTACCAAGGCTAGCGTACGCTCGCTAAAGAGCAGCGTACCGCTCAGTGGCGTAAGCTAAAAAGCTAGCTCACTGTTCACTGTCTTCTCCAAATGGCAAGAACAGCAAGAACTCTAAAGTTGAATCTAAGCTTCAACAGTCCATATCTTGGTCAAAACAAGTCCGAATCCAACTTTCCAAAGGTCAAAATTGGGTAGAATAAAATTCTCTACAACATGGAACCATCAAAACTTGAAAACAAGGAAGTTTGATAGATCAAAACCACCAAAATCTGAAAATAGCAAGACTCTAGATCTACAAGAATTAAAGCCTCAAAATAGAAAATGACAAGTTCTAAGGTGGTTTAGAATCATGAGGAGAAGCTAATGAAACCATCAAAAGGAGTTCTCTTGTGGAAGCAAGTTGCACTTGCCTATGGTGTTCTTGGTTGGTGTAGAAGAGTAATGGTGGGGGAAGGAGAAGTAAATGAGAATTATGGAGGAGAGAGAAGGTTGGTGGGGATAATAAAGAGGGGCGTTGTGGTAGAAATGAAGGAGAAGCATAGGCTAAGGTGTTCCACCCTTGGCCCATGATGAACCAAGCATTGGGCTGGCCGAACCAAGCCAACCCAAACTGAGAGTAAACCAAGCCAAGCCAAGAAGAAAACTAAACAAGGAATCATGCAATACAAGAATAAAATACGTACACGTATTCCAAGAATACGTAATACGAACACAGGTATTACAGGTAAGGATTGGGTATCTCAAGATACTAAGTTATAAGGTAAATATAGCTACACATATATGTGTATGTGTGTGTGTGTGTGTGTGTGTGTGTGTAGAGTTGAGAGTAATTGATTAGTTTGTGATACTAAATGTATATGGAGACATTATATTCATGGGGTCTTAGATATCGGTTGTAGGTTACATTATATATATATGGTCTGGCGATATCGAAACGAATCTAGTGTGTCTGAATGAGATATCGGTTGTAGGTGACATTATATTCAAGTCTTGAAAATTGATGTTAAGACAATTTTCAACTTGACCCTGGCGATATCGAAACGAATCTAGTGTGTCTGAATGAGATTGGCATCAGTAAGAATCGATAGCCTATGTGTACATGTTGGATGCACAAGAACTTATGTGCGATATAGCATAGTTATTAGTAACCGTCTGCTACTAATGTGTGTCCCATAATAAGACATAATATACGAATTTGTGCCTATTGGATAATGTGTGTCCATCTTTGCAGAATTATTTCTAAATGGATATGAATTACTACTTGTGGAATTGTTCATGGATGTACAATCGTCGTCCTGATGATATGTGTGGTGTACGGGATGAATACATAGCGGGAGTAGAGCAGTTCCTGCAGTTTGCTAAGGCGTTCCCTCAGTACATGGACGGTACCAAAATTAAGTGTCCGTGTGTGAAATGTCATAACGTAAAATATTATCCAGAAGTGAAAGTGACATATCATTTGTACTCGAGGGATTTCACGCCTAATTACTATCAGTGGACCGCACATGGAGAACTTGTGTCTTTAGCATCAGAGCCGGAGCCTTATGTTGAGCCGTATATGCATGTGAGACCTAATTTTGTTTCAGATAATCATGCATACGATGACGGGTGCATGAACATGGTTTTTGATGCTGCGGGGCCTAGTTTGATTTATGATACAGCTGAGGAGGCACCGAATGTCGATGATGCATAGTTTATGGAGTTGCTGGAGAATGCAAGGACTCCATTGTATCCTGGTTGTGAGGATCATTCACCATTGGAGGTGGTTACAAGACTGTTGAGCATTAAGTCAGATTTTAACATGTCGTAAGAATGGTACAACCGAGTGTTGGAGTTGATTATAGAGATCTTGCTGGCGGGTGCTAAGTTACCTAAAGACTTCTATCGGTCTATGAGGATGGTGAGATCGCTCTGAATGGGATACGAGAAAATCGATTCTTGTCGCAATGGGTGCATGCTGTACTACAAAGACGACAAGAAAGCAGATGTGTGCAGATTTTATGGTGCTGATCGCTATAGGACAACTAGTACAGGAAGGTCTACCGGTGCAAGAAGACCGACCGATTCAATGCACTACTTGCCTTTAACGTCGCGGTTGCAAAGATTATTTATGGTAAAAGAGACGGCCGAAAATATGAGTTGGCACATGCGAGAACAGATTGAAGGAGTGTTGGATCACCCATCCGATAGAGAAGCGTGGAAGCACTTCGATCGAATGTATCATAATTTTGCTTCAGATCCGCGTAATATCAGGTTGGAGCTATCTTCTGACGGTTTTACTCCTTTTGGTCTTTCGGGATCCCAGTATTCGTGCTGGCCTGTGATTGTCACTCCGTATAACCTACCGCCTTGGATGTGCATGAAGACTCAGTACATATTTCTAACCGTTATAATTTCTGGTCCGAACAATCCCAAGAGGAACATTGATGTGTACTTACAACCTTTGATAGATGAGTTGAATCAGTTATGGGAAGTAGGCGCTAACACGTACGATGTTTCCAGGAAGCAGAATTTTCAGATGAAGGCAACCCTTATGTGGACCATCAACGACTTTCCGGCCTATGGAAAGTTATCTGGATGGAGCACTCATGGCCGTCTCTCATGTTCGTATTGCATGGACCGTACTAAGGCTTTTTGTTTGAAATACGGAGGAAAACTGTGCTTCTTTGATTGTCATCGACAATTTCTGCCAAAAGATCATCCGTTCAGAAGGAACATGAATACATTCCGTGTCGGCATTGTAGAGAAGGGTGATCTACCACCAAGGTGGTGCGGAGCCACAATATGGGAGGAGGTTAGAGATTTTACAAGTGCTATCGACGATCCTACAACTGGGTACAAGTACGATAGATTTGGTAGAGATCATAACTGGACAAAGAGGAGCATATTCTGGGATCTGCCATTTGGAGTACCAATCAGATCAGACATAATCTTGATGCCATGCATATTGAGAAGAATGTGTTTGATAACATAATTAATACTGTGATGGACGTAAAAGGAAAAACGAAAGACAATCCCAAGGCCAGGTTGGACTTAGAAGAAATATGCAAATGCCCTGCGTTGTATTTGATAGAGGAGAATAGAAAACAGTTCCTGCCGAAGTCAATTTTCTTACTGGACAAGGAGGATAAAGTGAGACTTTATCGGTTGATCCATGGCCTAAAATTTCCAGACGGATATGCATCAAATCTGAGAAGATGTGTCGATCCGAAGGAAAACAAATTGACGGGTATGAAAAGCCACGATTGTCACGTATTCATGGAGAGGTGAATTCTGATTGCATTTCGAGAATTCTTACCGCAGGTAGTTTGGGATCCATTGACGGAGCTTAGCATATTCTTCAGGGAACTTTGTTCTAAGAAATTGCTCGTTGATCGTGTAAAAAAGTAAGAGAAGGACATTACGGTAACACTGTGCAAGCTAGGGAGGGTGTTTCCTCCTGGATTCCTCGACTCTATGGAGCATTTGCCGATTCATCTATCCTATGAGGCACGTGTTGGTGGACCCATCGAATATCGATGGATGTACCCGTTCGAGCGACATTTGAATCACCTAAAAAAAGGTGAAAAATAAGGCACGGGTCGAGGGTTCTATTTGTGAAGCCTATGTTCTCGAGGAAATTACAAACTTTTGTTCGATGTATTTGAAGCCTCATGTTACAACTAATAGAACGAGAGCTTCCAGAAATGACGATGGAGATCATGAATGTAATGATTCGATATTGAAGGTATTTATTGCTGCAAAAATATGTATTTCAAGTCTATTAGAACGCTAGCCAAGGGACCAATTTATGCTGCAAAAATATGGCCAAGCTACTGTGTTAATGGGTTTAGGTTCCAGTCAACAACTTGCCCGATCAAAGACAACTTTGTGGATCTTGATTCCACCAAAAATAGCTGTTTGTGTATCAGATCTTCGAACTACAAAGATGTGATGCGGGCAACGATTTCTATGGCGTCCTATGAGAGATTATGGAGCTGACATATAGTTATGGAATAGAGCCTGATAAGATTGTGTTATTCAGGTGTGATTGGTTCGATCCGATTGAAGGTCAAGGTTGGAAAGTAGACAAGCACGGTCTTGTGGATATAAACTATCGGCGTCGATATCAAGCCTATGAACCATTTGTCCAATCAAGTCAGGCTCAGCTCGTGTACTTCACAAGTTATCCTAAATGGGGAATAACAAGGTCGGACTGGTGGGCAGTATACAAGACCAAAGCTAGAAATACCTTTGAGGTTGACGATATAGCTTATCAGGAAGATGAACTACCTCTTATAACAAATATTATAGAAGTGGACACGACGGAAGTTCCTCATTACACATCTAATTGTGTAGAAGAAGTAGAATTATCTGAAGAGGAAGATGCAGATGAAAGTGAAGATGTAGAGGAGGAGGAAGAAGAAGAAGATGAGCTAAACGAACTAGATGAATTTTCAGAAGAGGATTAAATCTGTACGTTTGTTTTATCATCATATTTGACACTTTAGTGACACTTTTATCATATAAATCTGTGACACTTTTATCTGTGACTATGAGATTTTTCAAAAATCTATGATGTCTATCATATAAATATGTATATTTGTTTTCTTGTCATATGTTATTATCAGGTATGACTAGACCAGGAGGAGGACAACACGGAGGATATTATATTAGGCAGTCCCGTCTGCCTCGGACTGGGGATGCAGATTCCGTACCCTCATCCTTATCTACGAGTACGCCAGTGTACCGTTCTGTTCCCGATCCATTACCGGAACAGGGCAGTTCCAGCAGGTTGGCGACTCCTCCTTCGTCATCCAGCATTCCTGATCCTGCGTCCTGCATTCCTCTCGCGTCAAGCATTCCTCCCGTCGACGGCTCTATGGAGAGAGCCGACGCCGAGCATATGGAGGACGGCGATCAGACTGATCCTGTCCAGGCAGGAGGTGAGAGCGACCCTCCATGCGCTCCCCATGGAGATTTGGACGGACGGGCCTACGAATTTGTGACGACCCAACGGCACGACAGTGACGTCGCAAACAGCGACGTAGGGCGACGAATTTGTCATCTGCGACTAGCTTTTTCACGACCTTCATTTTTCATCGCTAAAGTCGTCGCTAATTACCTTTAGCGACATATTTTTCTTAATTAACAACATATCTGGACGTCACTAATCTGGCTTATTTTAGTAGTGTATGTACCATCTTTGCCTTGTACAAGTACAATACTAGACTTGTACGACATTACGTCCAAGCGAGGACGATCGATTCCAAGAGATAAAATATGTGAATAAATGACTCTATGAATCGGGGCATGACAAATTGGTATCAAAGCATGGCTTTACGTCCTTGGTCTCTTCTTTGATTCGTTTCAAATTAAAGTTGTATCGATGATTAACCAAATTTGCTTCCGCGATCACTCAACGTTGCTTCCGCGATTAAATCAAAGATTGCTTCCGCAATTATGTTGTTGTTGTTTTGTAATCATCCTATGTTGTTCTGAAAGTTCGTTGACCCTCTTGGCTGCTCACTGGATGTTCCATACAATATGTCTATATACATTGTGATACCCCTAAATGAATGATTGTTGTTGGTCTGGACACAAATAACCCAACAATAACTCGATGTCATAGTATGCTATGTTGTGAATGCAGTTCAGAACGTGGGAATAGAGAAATGTGGCTATATATGTTGTAATAAGTTGAGAATTGCATGTGATGTTGGGAAAGAAATAGGAATGAAACATTTGATGGATGAGTTCATCAGAACGGATGAGTTGGCTCATGGGTGATGGCTTGTAATATTGAGACCCCAAGATGTTGGCTTGTGTGGTGATCAATATAGATCATGAATGTCCGAAATAGATTTGAGTTGGTATTGTTTAAGGATGGCTTCATTTCTGAGTGGTATATTGCCTCTACCACCTCAGAACGAGATGTATGTTGACCCTTTCCATAGTATAGCAATGAGACTATCTGTGGGTACTAGGTAGTGCCGAGACTTAGCTGGGAGTCATGTATTATTGCTAGATGACTCGAGTGTCCCTTGACGGTGATGTTATGCTGGGTAGAAAGATTGTCGAAAATTGTAATCGGTGGCTTGGTTAGAAATTATTTAGTCGAGTGATGACTGAGACTAGTAAAGACAGTTAGTATGCTATGGGTAAATAGATTTGGCTAGAGAATGTTGTGGCTTAAAATATCTGAATGTTGACTTCGATTGGTTGGATGCAAATCATATGTGGCTAATACAAAGTTGGTTGCTAAGCTGAATGTTTTAAAATTTTGTCGGTGAACCAAAGGAATATTAGAGATCCGTGCCTTGAACCTAAGTGTAATAGATGTTAATCCATTTTGATCACCAAAGGATAGTCGTGTATATGTGCATATATGCTGAGGAATTAAATTGTACTAGAAAAGTAACAAGTAGCAACCCTGAATATTCGTGTTGCATAGCGAATGGTTAGTTGATACATGAATTGTCGGATTGAATGGAATGAACTACTCGACCCTTGCTGCATGAGATTTAAGAATGCCCATAAGATAGTTGATGATTGAGAAACGAATGGGAGCAAGAAATTGCAAATGTGTTGGATAATGTCGATATATGTGATTATTGGTTGGGGTATAGATTGTTGGCTTATGACTTAGTGGTGTGACTCTGTCATACAGATCGAATAGTATGATTCCATAGTTATGTTAAGACTATCGGAATCAATGACCCTTAATAGTTAGCCTTGGCTTATGGGTTCGTGTTGGTACAAAGGGATTGGAATAGAAATTGAATCATTAGGAATTTACTTGATGGATTATTAGAACGATGAGAATCGTATGTCGTATTGGGATTGACCGTAATGTTGATAGATCGATCTTAGTCGATCGTTGGGTAAGTCTAGAATGAGCCTTTGTAGAAATTATTTCCTTGAGGAAGACCCTAGATAGATAGACTTGACCCTAACGACCAATTGATGACTTACCAATTGTTGGAGTAGCTGACAATGGCGATGAATTGTTCGGACTGAGTTAAATCTCATAGGTTTGGGTAGAGCTGTGCAACACCCAATTTTCCAGAAGAGGGTAATTTTAAAATATTGTAATTATAATTATTATTTAATGATATTTATTTTATATGATTTTAGTGATTTTTAATTATTTTTTTAACTATTTAAATTCATTACTTGTGATTTTTGGTGTTTTGCTAGCGAACAGTAGAGACTGCCTACCCTAGAGCCTAGTCATGTGATTAGAGTATTTTTGACATTTTTAGGGTTATTTGGATTTATTATAATTTATTTGAATTTATGGGAATTTTTAGAATTTATTTTGGAATTGTTTGATTGAGGGTTGTCTAGGTTGACTTTGACTAGAAATGACCTTGGTAGGCTAACCTAGAAGCTAACCCTAGTTGTGTTTGGACTTGGTTAGGTCATGTAACCCTAGTTAGACTAGATTTGACCCATGGTATGGTTATTTGACTTAAGTTAGATTTAAGTCATAAGCCATGACTTGTGATTAAACCTTAAATCAATAACTAGCCTTAAAGCCCATAGGCCTACACTATGTAGCCAAACCCTAACCCTAATCAGCCCATGGCAGCCAACCTAGGGTTTCCCACCCTATTTAATGCCTCTTCCATTTGTTCTTGCCTTTTATTATTTTTCTCTCAAGCTTTGAAGAAAGAGGTATAGCCATCTTCCCAATCCATAACTTTTCCATTTTAACTCCTTTTGGCTCAAACTACTTGCATTAGATTCTAATTGTCTCCCTCTTGCTGTTCATGGAGAGTATTCTTAGGCTTGGGGCAATTTGGAGAGTTTGGCTAACAAGGAGAAACCCTCCTTTTTGGAGCTTTTTATTAGAAATTGAACATATAGGTAACTTTCTATCCCTTCCATAGATTTTCGATTTCTTTGCATGAATAGGAAGCCCTAAGTATCCCCTACCATAGGTATTAGATTTGTGTCGAGTCATGTTTATTTGTGTCTGTATCGGACACATATCAGTCCTAGAATCTAGGTATTTGATGAAATGCTTGAGTGGATTGAATCCACATATTTTCGAAAACTAATTATACAGTCTTGTAGCCCTTTATGTCAGATCACGAACCACAAGCTTTGAGCATGAATCCATGTTGTTTTTGTGTCAAAAATTGACACAGACATGTAGCACGACGTCGCGTGCGGCTGCCCTGCTGTTGGACACGTCATGTGCACTGTATACGACACATTCGGACACGATACTTACTGGACACCTTGGACACATAACTGACACGAGGCCTACAAAGTTTCATAGTACCTCATTGAATGGTTTGGGAGCAATCGAGCAGCACTGATTCGTGCACTGTGCACACACGTAAAAATTTACGTCTGATACGACCTTTTTACTCCTGACACGACTCATGTGGACACGATACAGACACATGTACACGTCCCCCTAGTCTAGGCGTATACGTGTGCACACCCACGTGTTGTGTCGTGATGTGTGTCGTGTTCTACAGACACGTGCACGCGTGTACGACAATGTTAGTACACAGTTTGAGTCTGTATTCGTGTAGTGTTTTGGACACGATTCGTGTCCAGTTTCCTGGACACGAAGATACCTCTGACACCTACAACTATGTGACATGATTTACCAACCTTTTGTTTTGCAATATATTTGATTTTCAATGTATTTTGGGTTTGAAATTGGGGTTCACTGATACACCTTGGTTGAAATGAAATCCTGGGTTTGAATTGTACATTTTTCTGATTTAATGTTACTGTAATGATAGATTAGACTCACCTACATGTTAGATAAATGATGTTTATCTTAGTGAGATATTTTTAGGAGCAATAGGGTTCGAAAATGGGTTTTGGAGTTTGCTAACTGATTTATGGGTTAATGAGAACTGTTATTTGGTTGTGAAACCTGAGATTTGTGAATCCTGAGATTGCTTTGGTTCACTGAGCTTGATGTGAAACCTGGGACTCCATTGTACCTCCACACAATCTGAGAACACATTTTACATAGACACATTAGTTTAAATCCTATGCTACATTGAGTTTGGTTCCTTCATATTTATATTCTGAAAACTGCATCTGAAGTTCCCTGTTTTCCTATATTTCACACTTAATTCACATTAATATGACAGCTAATTGGCTCATATACATGTGTGTTAAACTATGGTAATGATGATTTATGGCTGGTCTTAGGTTTTTAGTTTCGATTTTGATTTTGAAGTGTTGGACTGAACATTGCACTGTCAACTGAATGCAGTGCACATTGCTCAATTTTTGAACATTCCCTGAACTGGTTTCCCTTCCTTTTTGCCATAGCTTTAGTTCCCTTTAACTGGGATTTTTACTCTTCTTAAACCTTGTTCCCATGTGATTAATTTCCAGCTTTTCCCTATATGTAAACTGTTGGACTGAATGTGTTTTGTTAAAAAAATCTGAGATGAGACTATTTATAACCTGAACCGATTTCCTTTCTTTTTATAATTATTTTAGTCCCTATTAACTGGAATTCCTATTAACTGGGATTGGTACTTCTTTCTAAAACTGAGTTGATTCCCATTCCTATTGAACTGTAAACTGTTTTCCTATTTTCCTCCTCAATTACCACACTTTTTCCCTCATGAACTTCAATGTTTTATTCAATACACTGAATTCAGATTTTAACTCACTGGTTGCCTTGTTCACTTTAATGCATGGTTGGGGTTCCTGTTTTCAGGAATGGCTCTGAAAACTGGAATTTGTTCCAGTCCCCTTAGGGACTGAATTCCTTTCCCGCTTCACTTTGTAATGTATATACTATTCCAATTTCAATATATGTTGCTCACTGTCACACTATTTTAGGATACAGATTTCACATTATATGTATGCCACTGTCTCTTGACAGTTCACCCTCTCACCCTCATTCTCATACTCATCACACACACACTCAAGTACACAGGTTCAACCACACACACTCACATGTCTACATACACTCTTGCACTCTCAACACACACACACATTGCTTGATTACTTTTCCTCTCTCTCTCTCTATATATATATATATATATATATATATATATATATTATATCTACCTATGTGTATGTGTAAATGAGATAGTGTAATATGAAATGAACCATGAATTTGCCTATGTGAATGTGACACACATATGTGAGTATAATGCATAGAGCCCAATGTGAAATAATAAATATGGCATTGCCAATATAGATAATGTGTGTATAGCCTAATATGAAGATGGGTTAGCATTGTACCATGTATAGTGTAAACACATAACTAGTGTTGATTTCTCTTTTCATGTACACCTCCATGTTCACACACACACATAGCTTTACATGTTAGTTCCTTTCTATTTATATATATATATATATATATATATAATGTTGAATATGCATGAAAGTACTGTATCTTGATATGTGACTTGTGTTGGCTTGTATAGCCTTGGATTGGTATGTGAGGATACTAGGGTAGACAAGGTTAGGCCTAGTGAGACTTATTAGACTTGTTTGGGTCAGTCTTGACCTAGTAGTCAGGTAGCTTATCTCGGACAGTACATTTATTTCAGACATTCAGATACGAGGTGAGTACATTCTCTGATTATTTCATATCCTGCTTAGAATTATTTCCTGTATTAAATTACTTTACTTGATACTGTCACGTTGGTCACACGGATTAGTACTATATGGATCCCTTCTTGAGATGTTGTCCCTTCAGGGAGCATCGGGTACTCTATGTTCTGTGCGTTTCACTTACATGGTGTATCATATGCTTCTTTGGTTCTTTGATCACTTGTGACATATACTCATATGATCACAGAGCCTTCTTTGAATCCTTATCCCATTTATTGGGTCTATCAGAATCCCCATTTATGGGACTACTATGTATCACCCTTTGGGGGCTTATCACCCTTTGGGGGCTTATCACCCTTTGGGGGCATATCACCCTTTGGGGGCTTACCACCCTTCGGGGGCTGTTAATAGAATCATAACATAACCTAGTTGGATCCTTGTGTATTAATTGGGGGTACGGGGGAGTATAAATAGCCATGTGAACAATTCCAAAGTAGAATAGCCATATGCGCCTCTTTAGTATAGCCATGTACAAATCAAGCCGTTCATATGTCGACTTTGTGCTCTAAATCACTAGTCACTGGTAGCTCTCTACTTTTAGTAGATATTTCTATTACAGTTCCTCTCTTTTACATACTACATTTCCTTCAGTATCTATATCTTACTTTACTGCATGATTATATTTTCTAACCTGCTATGAACTGTTGAGATATTGTGCTCGCTCCCGTCCTGACTGGACCTGTTAAAAATTTTACAGAGGATGATTAGGAACCCTGCACCCCTTACTTTGGAGTTTGCCTAGATGACACTCGCGACCTGGACCCCTGGGGAGGTTCAGGCAGCTGCTGAGGACGATACCTTGCTTAGTATAGATAGCTTAGACTGTTTTCCTTTTTATGTTTAGTTGTTGTTCTTGTTTCAGAGTTGTATATTGTAGAGATGTTGAGACTTGTATTTCATTTCTGTTGTACCTCAGTTGAATTTCTTATCTATTTCATCGTGCTACATTCTACCTTAGATTGTGATTGAGTTGTACCTCTGTGTTGTCCTCCTTATAGAGAGTATTCATATTATGTTAGTTATAGTTATGACCTAGAACAGCGTTCTACCGCCGACACTGCGGCGTAGGCTGGGCGCTGTTACGTTCTCGTACCCTCATAGTGGGTGCGGGTTGTGACACATTTTTAGTGGTGGCCCATGCAGGTCGAGTTTGTGTAGTGGTATTCAAACTACAGTACCTACAGCCTGCAGTAGGATTATGATTATTTTTGAGGTACTCAATCACATTAGGAAAAACTCTTAACTGGATTCCTGCCATCTAAATTCCTGTTAAAGATTGCTTCCTTGAATAACTGTCCTTCCTTGAATTACCGTTTCTATCTCAGTATTGATTCCTTGTTTGATCTGTCTCCAGGATGGTGATCGAGACACGATCGTATCGCTCTGGCTCAGCAGACGCTGGTGAGAGGCCTACCATCCCCACCCGATTATGGACGCTGGGACCACAATACCCCCTATTTTGCTCATGTAGGAGCATCTGCAGCTTTTGGGAGGCACCTCCACCTGTCCGGAGGTCTTCCCCCGTCATTCCAGATATGACTCAACAGCAGTTACCTTCAGGGACAGTAGATGCGACTCAGATGTTTACCCTCTTCCAGCGATTCATGGAGTTTCAGCAGCAGATACAGCAGAGCCAGTCTGCTGATATCCGAAAGAGCATACAAGATACTCACCAGTTGGTCAGGACGAAGTGGAGCTGGTGGCTGTTCAGCCACAGGGAGGCCAGATGCAGCCGTATCAGCCGAGGAATCCAGACATCCATTCCTTTAAGAAGATGGGACCCCGAGACTTCAAGGGTACAGAGGGCATCGTATATGCTGACGATTGGATAGAACATATTTAGGAGATATTCGATTGGCACAGATACCAGCAGGATTACAGATCGAGGCAGCCGCAGTCAGATACAGGACTTGGCCCGTACCTGGTACCAGACGGACCCGAGGATTGGTACAGCCGGTCAGACTTGGGCAGCATTCAAGAAACTGTTCAAGGAGAAATTCTTTCCCGATATCGCACTCCGTGCTTTGGAGGCGCAGTTCGAGAGTTGGTTCAGGAGAACCAGACCGTTGAGGAGTACGCTAGAGAGTTCAGCCGTTTGAGCAGATTCATCGAGGACCTTACCGAGGTCGGGAAGGTGAGGAGGTTCCGCAGGGGTTTGATCAGGAGATCAAGTCATATACCAAGAGCGGCCGCGACGCCACTTTCGAGCAGATTCTGGTAGGAGCCATGACAGCGGAGGACGATCTTGGGATAAAAGAGAAGAGATGCGAGACACTCAGGGAGCTAGTGGCAGTACGGGCCCGGCCAAGAGGCCCACCTGCAGATTCAGCAGCAGTATCCGCATCAGATGTCCCGCTTGCAGATTCAGCCACAGTATCCACAGCAGATGCTACCGCTACAGTTTTAGCAGCAGTATCCGCAGCAGATGCTACCTCTACAGTTTCTGCAGCAGATGCTACCCCTACAGTTTTAGCAATAGTATCCGCAGTAGATGCTATCTCTACAGTTTTCGTAGCAGATGCTACCTCTACAGTTTCAGCAGCAGATGCTACTTCTACAGTTTCAGCAGCAGTACCAGCAGTCGAGGGTCTTCCTTCAGCACCGGCAGTTTCAGGACCGCGTACCCTTTCAGTAGGCGCAGTAGCCGCAGAGACAGCAGCAGACCCCGGGACAGCAGCTTGTTATCATTTGCCTTTTTGCAAGAGACCAGGGCACGATTGGGGCGAATGCCGGAAGAGGCTGGGCTGATGTTTGTTTTGCGGAGGATCGATCATCGTCTGAGAGAGTGTCCCGAGTCATCAGGAAAGATAGTTCAGGGAGTAGGAGCTAGGGCCCCGGTAGGCCAGCAGAGGGGATTACCCTTACCGACTCAGCAACAGAGGTTCATGCAGCATCAGCAGCAGGCCAGGGGAGGCCAGCAAGGGCTAGCTTTCGCCAGGGCAGTCGAGGATGCTCAGGACGTTGGAGATCTAGTTGCAGGTTCCGTTCTTTTGACTAAATTATGCATTTGCCTCTTATAGCTGCCTTGAAATTTCGATTCCTTTTGTTCCTTGTTGATTTATCAATTTTGTCCTGTTGTTATTGTGCTATGTTTGATTTCTTCTGAATAAATCATATGGGCTAGGTCACCCTGTTATGGAATCTAGAATCTTCGATAGTCGTGTTTAGCTGGCATAGTGATGACATATAGTCAGATTTAGGACGTATTTCTCGGGTGTAGGAATTTAAGGTTTTTGCTGCCAAGCACGGCAATACGAAAATTTTAAATACCATGATTCTAGAGGTATGTGCCTTAGTCGAGGACTCTGTGATTATCCTAGCCTTGCTCACTAGCATGACGAAGATTTTGAGTATCATGATTTTGGACAGACGCATATGATTATCTGACGGTATATTTGAGACTTTGATTGTGGGGTATTTGACCTAGAAGGCCTGCTACCATCTTAATTTCGAGGACAAATTTTTATAAGGTAGGTAGGATTGTAATACCCAGTTTTCCAGAAGAGGGTAATTTTAAAATTTTGTAATTATAATTATTATTTAATATATTTATCATATTATGATTTTAGTGATTTTTAATTATTTTTTTAACTATTTAAATTCATGACTTATGATTTTTGGTATTTTGCTAGTGAACAGTAGAGACTGCCTACCTAGAGCCTAGCCATGTGATTAGGGTATTTTGTGTATTTTAGGGTTATTCGGATTTATTATAATTTATTTGAATTTATGGGAATTTTTAGAATTTATTTTGGAATTGTTTGATTGAGGGTTGACTAGGTTGACTTTGACTAGAAATGACCTTGGTAGGCTAACCTAGAAGCTAACCCTAGTTGTGTTTGGACTTGGTTAGGTCATGTAACCCTAGTTAGACTAGAGTTGACCCATGGTATGGTTATTTGACTTAAGTTAGATTTAAGTCATAAGCCATGACTTGTGATTAAACCTTAAATCAATAACTAGCCTTAAAGCCCATAGGCCCACACCATGTAGCCAAACCCTAACCCTAATCAGCCTATGGAAGCCAACCTAGGGTTTTCCACCCTATTTAATGCCTCTTCCATTTGTTCTTGCCTCTTTATTATTTTTCTCTCAAGCTTTGAAGAAAGAGGTATAGCCATCTTCCCCAATCTATAACTTTCCCATTTTAACTCCTTTTTGGGTCAAACCACTTGCATTAGATTCTAATTGTCTCTCTTGCTGTTCATGGAGAGTATTCTCAGGCTTGGGGCAATTTGGAGAGTTTGGCTAACAAAGAGAAACCCCCTTTTTGGACCTTTTCATTGGAAATTGAACATATAGGTAACTTCCTATTCTTTCATAGATTTTCAATTTCTTTGCATGAATAGGAAGCCCTAAGTATCCCCTAGCCATAGGTATTGGATTTGTGTCGAGTCGTGTTCATTTCGTGTCCGTATCGGACACATATCAGTCCTAGAATCTAGGTGTTTGATAAAATGCTTGAGTAGATTGAATCCACATATTTTCGAAAACTAATTATACAGTCTTGTAGCCCTTTATGTCAGGATCACGAACCACAAGCTCTGAGCACGAATCCATGCTTTTCGTATCAAAAATCGACACGGACATGCAGCACGATGCCGCGTACGGCTGCCCTGATGTTGGACACGTCGTGTGTACTGTATACGACACATTCGGACACGATACTTGCTGGACACCTTGGACACATGACTGACACAAGGCCTACAAAGTTTTGTAGGACCTCGTTGAAGGTTTTGGACAATCGAGCCCGTACTGATTCGTACACTGTGCACACACTTAGAAATTCGCGTCTGATACGACCTTTTTACTCCTGACACGACTCACATGGACATGATACAGACACATGTACACGTCCCCTAGTCTAGGTGTACACGTGTGCACACCCACATGTTGTGTCGTGACGTGTGTCGTGTTCTACAGACACGTGCACGCGTACTCAATACTGTTAGTACACAGTTTCGAGTCTGTATTTGTGTAGTGTTTTAGACACGATTCGTATCCAGTTTCTGGACGAAGACACCTCTGACACCTACAACTATGTGACATGATTTACCAACCTTTTGTTTTGTAATATATGATTTTACTGTATTTTGGGTTTGAAATTGGGGTTCACTGATACACCATGGTTGAAATGAAATCCTGGGTTTGAATTGTATCTTTTTCTGATTTAATGTTACTGTAATGATAGATTAGACTCACCTACAAGTTAGATAAATAATGTTTATGTTAGTGAGTGATTTTTAGGAGCAATGGGGTTCGAAAATAGGTTTTGGAGTTTGCTAACTGATTCATGGGTTAATGAGAACTGTTATTTGGTTGTGAAACCTGAGATTTGTGAAACCTGAGATTGCTTTGGTTCACTGAGTTACTTGATGTAAACCTGGGACTCCATTGTACACCCTGCCATACAATCTGAGAACATATTTCACATACACACATTAGTTTAAATTCTATGCTACATTGAGTTGGGTTCCTTCATATTTATATTCTGAAAACTGCATCTGAAGTTCCCTGTTTTTCCTATATTTCCACACTTAATTTACATTAATATGACATGGCTAATTGGCTCACATACATGTGTGTTAAACTATGGTAATGATGATTTATGGTTGGTCTTAGGTTTTTAGTTTCGATTTTGATTTTGAAGTGTTGGACTGAACATTGCACTGTTAACTGAATGCAGTACACATTGCTCAATTTCTGAACATTCCTGAACTTGTTTCCCTTCCTTTTTGCCATATCTTTAATTCCCTTTAACTGGGATTTTTCCTCTTCTTAAACCTTGTTCCCATGTGATTAATTTCCAGCTTTTCCCTATATGTAAACTGTTGGACTGAATGTATTTTGTTAAAAAAATCTGAGATGAGACTATTTATAATCTGAACCGATTTCCTTTCTTTTTCCAATTGTTTTAGTCCCTATTAACTAGAATTCCTATTAACTGGGATTGGTACTTCTTTCTAAAACTGAGTTGATTCCCATTTCTATTGAACTGTAAACTGTTTTCCTATTTTCCTCCTCAATTACCACACTTTTTCCCTCATGAACCTCCATGTTTTATTCAATACACTGAATTCAGATTTTAACTCACTGGTTGCCTTGTTCACTGTTAATGCATGGTTGGGGTTCCTGTTTTCAGGAATGGCTCTAAAAACTGGAATTTGTTCCAGTCCCCTTAGGGACTGAATTCCTTTTTCTGCTTCACTTTGTAATGTATATACTAATTCCAGATTTTACAATATATGTTGCTCACTGTCACACTGTTTTAGGATACAGATTTCACATTGTATGTATGCCACTGTCTCTTGACAGTTCACCCTCTCACCCTCATTCATACTCATCACACACACACTCAAGTACACAGGTTCAACCACACACACTCACATGTCTACATACACTCTTGCACTCTCAACACACACACACATTGCTTGATTACTTTTCCCCTCTATGTATATACATATATATGCATATATATATATTATATCTACCTATGTGTATGTGTAAATGAGATAGTATAATATGAAATGAACCATGAATTTGCCTATGTGATTGTGACACACATATGTGAGTATAATGCATAGAGCCCAATGTGAAATACAATAAATATGGCATTGCCTATATAGATAATATGTGTATAGCCTAATATGAAGATGGGTTAGCTTTGTACCATGTGTAGTGTAAACACATAACTAGTGTTGATTTCTCTTTTCATGTACACCTCCATGTTCACACACACACATAGCTTTACATATTAGTTCCTTTCTCTTATATATATATATATATAATGTTGAATATGCATGAAAGTAATGTATCTTGATATGTGACTTGTGTTGGCTTGTATAGCCTTGGATTGGTATGTGTGGATACTAGGGTAGACAAGGTTAGGCCTAGTGAGACTTATTAGACTTGTTTGGGTCAGTCTTGATCTAGTTGACCTAGTTTGACTAGTATAGTTGACCAGGGTTGACCAAGAGTTGACCTTGGTTTAAATTGACCTAGAATCATGTAGAATGCATAGTAGGACTTCATTATATCATTTTAGACTTATTGTGACTTGTGTTGCTCTAACTAGGAGTCAGGTACCTTATCTCGGACAGTACATTTATTTAGACATTCAGATACGAGGCGAGTACATTCGCTGATATTTCATATCCTGCTTAGAATTATTTCCTGCATTAAATTACTTTACTTGATACTGTCACGTTGGTCACACTAATTAGTACTATATGGATCCCTTCTTGAGATGTTATCCCTTCAGGGAGCATCGGGTACTCTATGTTCTGTGCGTTTCACTTACATGGCGTATCATATGCTTCTTTGGTTCTTTGATCACTTGTGACATATACTCATATGATCACAGAGTCTTCTTTGAATCCTTATCCCATTTATTGGGTCTATCAGAATCCCATTTATGGGACTACTATGTATCACCCTTTGGGGGCTTATCACCCTTTGGAGGCTTATCACCCTTTGGGGGCTTATCACCCTTTGGGGGCATATCACCCTTTGGGGGCTTACCACCCTTCAGGGGCTGTTACATAGAATCATAACATAACTGGTTGGATCCTTGTGTATTAATTGGGGGTACGGGGCGTATAAATAGCCATGTGAACAATTCCAAAGTAGAATAGCCATGTACGCCTCTTTAGTATAGCCATGTACAAATCAAGCCGTTCACATGTCGACTTTGTGCTCTAAATCACTAGTCACTGGTAGCTCTCTACTTTTAGTAGATATTTCTATTACGTTCTCTCTCTGTTTACATACTGCATTTCCTTCAGTATCTATATCTTACTTTACTGCATGATTATATTTTCTAACCTGCTATGAACTGTTGAGATGTATTGTGCTCGCATCCGTCCTGACTGGACCTATTGAAAATTTTACAGAGGATGATGAGGAACCCTGCACCCCTTACTTTGGAGTTTGCCTAGATGACACTCGCGACCTGGACCCCTGGGGAGATTCAGGCAGCTGCTGAGGACGATACCTTGCTTAGTATAGATAGCTTAGACTGTTTTCCTTTTTATGTTTAGTTGTTGTTCTTGTTTCAGAGTTGTATATTGTAGAGATGTTGAGACTTGTATTTCATTTCTGTTGTACCTTAGTTGAGGATTTTTTATCTATTTCATCGTTCTACATTCTACCTTAGATTGTGATTGAGTTGTACCTCTGTATTGGCCTCCTTATGGAGAGTATTTATATTATGTTAGTTATAGTTCATGACCTAGAACAGCGTTCTACCGTCGATACTGGCATAGGCTGGGCACTGTTACGTTCTCGTACCTTCATAGTGGGTGCGGGTCGTGATACGTTGTCTCGAACTGTCGGTTGTCTGTTGGCCTGAGAATGAGAAATTTGTATGATCCTTAGTAGCTGTCCACTCTAGGAGAGTCACCTGAATGATTAGGTTTAGCTGTCGGTATAGCTAACCATAGAGACTTGACCGAATAGTAGGGTGACCATTAGTGACCATAGGATAACCTTTTTGTATTGAACGAGAGATGGTGATGAGTATGACCTAAGAATGATATGTTGTAACTGTATGCTTCAATATGAACCTTAGAGACGTTTGATCTTGAGGATTATGTGTCGGCCTATAGTGGAAAATAGAATCGTGGGATGAGACTTGAGTTGTATGAATCGAGTAGTGAATTACTCCATGAGATGGAATTGACTGCTCATGACGGAAATGTTGGATCGGTATCAATAGTCGGGTAGCAGGGTTAACCTTGACTGTTGCATAGAATTATACCCTGACTCGGGTAATCGATATTGGGTGATGATGGATTGTATCTTTTATAAAAGATGAATTGCCTCGATGAAAAAGTATTGTTGATTGGGAAGGAATATGATTGCATGTTGTGAACTCTTGATATGATTGGCTCTAAGTTAAACCCTTGACCGAATGTTAAAAATATTATGCTTGAATAGAGAGCTTACCCGAGTTGTCCCTAATGTTAAGTGTTGTGGCCTGGAAGATAGTGATTGTGGCAAAGTGAATGAAGTAATAAGTTAATTGAAAGGATGATAAGTCGGATTTGGAAAAGAGAGTTATATATGGCTGATCGAATCGCACTAACATGGAAGTTGGATAAAGTACATATGTTTTGGGACGCCTAAAATATGTGTATGGATCCAGCCGAAGTGATAGGTTGCGACTGCGATAACATTATGGAAGAATTTATCGCACTAGCGCAGACTTTGGCTGAAATGCATATGTTTTGGGGACGCCTGAAATGTGTGTATAGATCCAAACGAAGTGATATGTTGCGACCAAGATAGAAATGCAAGGAAACTGTTGGTGAATCAATGGGAAGTTACAAGTAATTGAAAAAGAGAAAGACAGATTGAATCGTTGACGGATTAAATGGTACAGTTGGGTAGCTATTTCAAAATAATCTAGTATAATGAACTGGATATTGAATTAAAGCTGAATGAATATTGAATTGAAGCTGAATGAGTACTTGTTGTGACTAAGTGAATTAGTAAGATGAGTTGTTCTCTTAAGTTTCGAGGATGGAACTTTTTCTGAGTGGTATATTATGTAATGCCCCGCTCCGCACGAGACATTTGGTTGGCTTGTTGGATGGGATCAGAATCTTGGACGTGTACTTATGTTGGAGATCAAGAGAGTTGATACTGATGCAGTCTCTCTTAGCTGGCTAGACGGATTAAGTGTTGGAACGTGGCTCGTCGGTGGAGCTATGTCTATTGGATGACAAGTGTGATTGGAGCAGGAAGACCATTACATAAGGCAAGTGGAACTATCCTCCTTTCTCCTTATTCCTGCATGTTTAATAAATAAATAACGTAATGTTATTATTGTCCCTAAATGTCCCATGTGTTAGTTGGTAGATAATAGAGATGCTTATGCTGAGAATTATTGAAATGTACAACACATGATCATTGAACTGCTGAAAGAATCACACTTGAATAATGAGATGCCTTATGAATGGTAGAATAAGAAATGAACTGGCTATGCTATTGACCTAATGAACTGAATGAAACACTAGAATCATGTATTTTATGCGTCACTGTTGTTGTTGCCTGTTTCCTTATAAACAAGAAAGAAAAGAATACTGTCCCTATGAAATGAATGAAATGCTGCAGGTGCTATCGAGATGAATGAATATTGTTTTCCTCTTAGAAAGAAATGATATGATAAATGTTACAATGATTGATGCAATGAGAAATGATGAGGCTTGGGATCATTGAGATCACCAAGTGAACAGGTAGTAATGTTGGAAAGGTGAGATAATGAACTGTTGCCTTTACTTATCTTTATTTTATCATGTGACTTCGAACACGATCGGGTCGGACATGCATTTGCATGACCAGGGAAAACTTGTATACAAGGTATTATTTTCTCGAATGGTACCCGCGCGGTGGGATTGAGTCGGCCTAGGAGGGAATCGGCGTGCTTTGGTGGCACGCGGTATTGGGACCTTTATTCGGCTCGCAACCTGGTGAAGGGCACATCCCATACCCTATGAAGTCCTATATGTCAAAGTCCTTAAATGGAGCGCAGCACCTGTGGTCATGTAGTCAGGATTCATGCTAATGAATTTTTGTGCAGACAGAGTAAGTATATCATATTATCCTGTATTCTTATACAGGTACGCAGAATCGAATAACGGTAAGAAATCACTTAAATGTGAGATATGCAATGTATGATGGTTGAAATGTCTGCTTAATCATGCTAAACAAGACGATGTTATGTTTTTCCTTTAAAAGAGAACTCTATGACATGCTCATCATGTTAAATGCAATATACTGGAGTGTTGCCTTGCTAAAAGAATACCTATAACATGTTTGGCTAATGTTAACTCAAAGACGCTTAAAAGATGCCTCTAAATGTACACTGCCAGAACTTGATAACACTGAGTATGTTTCATTGTTGCCTATACATAAGAAAGGAGATAATAAGTTTATATGTTTCATTATGATTATTGCCCATGAACTGTAAACTGTTGATAGGTCCCAAATAGAAAGATCATTCTAAAATGTTGCTTAAATGGTTTCATAAATGTTGGTTTAGGAGTGGGTTGGATTCTGCTCGCCAGTACATAAATGATGTGTTGACCCACGTTTTGTGGGCAGGTGCTCGTGCTTGGGATGTTCTGCACACGATGATTGGCTTAATTGGTCCCACGCATCGAAGATTTATTGGGCATACAGAAGCTCTCCTTACAAAAGATAATATCTTCTGTCTAGAAAGGGCATAATATATGGAACATTGTAATCAGTTGTACCAGTGAGTTGTAAGCCAAGTCGGTATATCGAGTTTGTAATTCAAATATCCAAGTATCAAATGTAAGCTATATAGCATTGTTCAGTTGGCTTTCAATGTAAAGTGAGATTGGTTGTAAGCATTGTACTTCAATACAAGTATTGTACTCTTCTTCAATTATCAATAAAGAGAATAAAGTTCTATATATCTTTGTGTGACTTCAAGTTATCCTTTTATCTCCGCTGCTATAAAGAAGTGATGTATTTCTATTCAACAAGAAAGATTGTCCTCATTAACTTTAATTTATCTGCTTTTGCCGCTGCGATGGGTTCCTATTGGAAGATAATCAGTTATATACCATCTTTGCCTTATACAAGTGTAATACCAGACTTGTACAGTATCACGCCAAGCGAGGACGATCGATTCCAAGAGATAAAATATATGAATAAATGACTCTATGAATTGGGGCGTGACATGTACAATAGACATATACATGATTTTCACAAGATTTCACAAGATGGATTTTGATCACATAACCATTTCCTACTCACCCTCCCCAATCAATACACAAGGATTCAGTCAAGTTATTACCTTGTACAAGAGATTTTTATCACGTTTACTCACATGACCATGAGAGTACAAGATTGCACAAGAGTATACATGAATTACGGTGTACATGAAATACAAGATGTTCGTGAAAAGCATGACAACTGTATCTGATGCACCCCGAGGGGGATAACATCGTATGACAAGATCCATATAGTACCAATCCGTGATAATAACGTGACAGCATCATGTAAAGTAATCTAGAGCAAAATATAAATCCTAGCAAGTATGAAACGGTCAGAGAATGTACTCGCCTGTCACCCAGAATGACTGATATAAATAGATGTCTGAACTGGAGTCTCAAAATCCTAGTTAAAGCAATTACAGGTTATGATGTATTCAGAAATAAGGTAGATGAAGTATACGATGCAATTTACATGATTTCTAAGTCAATCTAGGTCAAAGTCAACTCTAAGTCAAATCTGGTCAACTGTCTAGGTCAAACTAGGTCAACTAGTCAATTTGGTCAACTAGGAGTCAAACTTGGTCAACTAACATCTATGGGTTGGTCAACCATATAGTCCATAAGGTCAA